>OY282561.1:1162190-1355096 GCA_958295665.1 Tipula vernalis
TTTACGCAGAGTGCCCAAAATTATATTATTTTGGTTCCCGGTATTGATTCTCCAGGTTTTATTTTATATTTTGGTACTTAATTAAGGTTATATAAAATATAATTTATGTAATTTTTTATTATTTTAATTAAATAATAATAATAATAATGATAAAAATATATATAATATAGCGCCTATTTTGTTATGTAAAAAAAAAAACCGAATTTTAAACTCTAAGAATTATTTTCAAAACATGTGAAACTTTATTATTTTTGTAACACTATAGTTTTTTTTCAGATGAATAGGAAAGGCTTATCGCCTACATTTGGAATCCAAATTATTCTCTTAACAATCTCAGCAATCCTTATTCTGGGACTGACCATTTTTTTGGAGAATTTATCAAGTAGTCTGAATTAAAATGTTCTTGTGAGTTTGTTTTGATAAAAAATCAACGATTGCTGCACTCCTCGAGTGGATAGTTTTTCGTATTCAACTGTATAATTTAAGATATTTTGCTTGATCAATTGAGTTGTGGACATAACCTCGGAATACATTTTACGCTTTTTCTAATAAAATTCATGAAATTTTTTTTAAATTTTACCCATTTCGACAATACTCCCCCAATAGTTTGATCCGAAAAATTTAATATTAAATTTGTTAGTGGGACTGAAGAAAACTTTAAAAAATATTAAGGGGATTGAATGTTGTGCTATATTTCGTTGTCGTTGTACAAGCACAAATGGCGCTAAGCACCCGACGTCCTATTGAAGCCACAATTGAGGCGATACTGAATGCTGAATTAACATACTCAACGGAGTCACCTGTTTTTTTTTTTTTTTTGCCGACTCCTGGCCTTTATTCTAAGACAGTTCACAATAAATGGTACGGTTGCCACAAATCATGTCTCTATTATGTAAAATGTTTATGAATTTTTCGTAAATATACCAACAATTAGACAATGTGATCTGATGTGCTTGGAAGAGTAGCGCTATGTAAATTTACAGTTACTAAATCCTTATTTCGACATGGGCAGATTTGCGTTTGTGTATAGAATCTCCGTACGCCTTACACGTAGGTAGATTCATTTCACGAGTAATTATTTCGAAGAGCTTATCTGTAAAGAATGCGCAAAACATTGATACAAAATGGTGTTCTCAGGTCGTTGAAACTTTCTGGAAATTGTTTTGTCCTCGAAACACCATTGCGATAAAGCAGCAAACGTTTTTTTCACAAAATTTAATTCTTTAGAATCTGCATTACTTCTTCATTGAATCCACCAACGTTAGGTTCATCGGTCATCGATTGTTTCACTTTGGTTGTAATATATTGAGGGCATCGATAGCCAGGGCAGCTTCCACTAGGTTGTAATACTTTATGGCCGATATTCAAGCTCAGATGCAATCGCATCATAGGAGGCAGCAAGGGTATTAGTAAAATGGCCGATGTTCAAGCTCAGATGTAATCGCGTCATAGGAGGCAGCAAGGGTATTAGTAAAAAAAACATCAAATATGTAAATAAGAATGATTCAGAGTATGGCAGTATGGCAGGCCGACATCTGGGTGTGCGTAAGAATTTTACAAGTATACAATACAAATATTTTATCTACTCGTACCTATCGATAATTTTTTTAGTGCACAAATAATTTATTTATATCCTTCTGAAAAATTCTGCTTCAACTGAATATGACTTAATATACAGATTTCTTTCGTAAGAAAGTCATGCTTATCACATTTAAATTTTTAAATTTTCTTAGTTTTAGGATATCGGTTACGGGAACACTAATGTTCAAGTGACCTTCAGATATTCAAGCACCTTTATAAGTTTTCAACGACGAAATTTTTCTCTACATGCATATTATGTAAAATAAGAGAGCGCTCTATTATATATAAATATTAAATTTTTTTCTTGTAAATATTTTAAATATGTAATAATAATAAATGCTTGATTTGTTTAAAAATCTTATTAACAAAAAATATATTAAAAAAGGATATCTGTTTGCACGCAAAACAAAAATTATAATAAATTTCCCTTAAAAACATAAAAAAATAATTATTCTGGTGTGCCTAATAGTAATATTTCTATTTAAATTAAATTATTAAAAAAAAAAACTAAAATAAAATAAAACTAATAAAATATTAATTTAAAAAGATAAATTTAATAAAATATATTAAAACGAATATTAATTTTATTATATTATATATAAATTAAGATTTTTTTTTATTTGTTCACAATTTTTTTTTTTTTTTGATCTTATTTGTGTAAATATATATGAAATAAAAATAAACAATATCTTATAATTAATTAACAAACAACCTAAACAAGAATTTTTTTTAAGGTTAAAAGTAAATTCCTCATTCAAAATTTATATTATATGTATATACATATATGTAAACAATATAATAAGAGGAATGAGTGATGGAAAATAAGCCTTAAAAAATTAGTTTTAATATGCCGGCTTCAATTATAATTATAATTGCCGCACGAGAACTTTTGCGTGGAACTTTGTTGTTGAATAAAGATGTTAAACTAATTAACACTTAATCTTTTTGTGCAATCATTCACTGTCTGCGTGAATTCACAGCATCTAAATGTAGATCTAACTTGTCAAGAGAATCCATTGATGATGACCATTCAACAAGCCGTTCTCGCAAAAGAAAGTTGAAGCTCGAAATTTTGACAAAACGCAAGAGAGTACATACCTAAAAGGTTTGACTAGTGGATTAAATAACCAAATGATTGTTATAAAAATCATGTTGGAGATAGATAGAGAAGAAATACATACATTTAATTTTTTTGTTTTTTCAAGGAAATGCGTTTTAATGCCTCAGGCTGGTTTTCCATCAGACAGGTCCTTGTATATACATGTATATATATATAAAATAGTTTTTAGTTAGAATATTTAATTATAATTAGTTGAAAAAAAAGATAAATAGGCCTAAATATAAAATAAAATAAAGAAATAATGTTGTTTTATTATTATTTTATATATTTTCCGCGAGAATGGGGAATTAAACACATGAAATTATTAAATAATATTATAAACATTTAAAATAATACAAAAAAAAAAAAAAAATAATTAATTAGACTGATTTAAATTTTTATTTTAAATTAATTAAACAAAAAAATTACCACTTAAATTTAATTAAATTACGTCTCTATATATCTCTTTTATAGTTAAAAAAATATATATATTTCATTTCTTTCGTTACATTTATTATTATTACTATTATATATGATTTAATAACTATTATTAAAAGCAAAAAATCAGTATTTTATATATATTTTAATTTAATATTAAAAATTAAAAAAAAAAAAAAATACACAATATATCTATATATTAAAATAATTACTTATAAATACAACAAAATTTAATCAAATATAAAAAAAACAAAAAAAAATGACAAAAAAAAACAGAAATTATAAATAAAAAGATACATTTTTAATTTAAAAAACAAACGTATTTTATTTATTGGAGTCTATTCAGTCGATTCAAATGAGTTCACAAAAGAGAAAATCATCGTAATCGAAGCAGAATTACGGATGTCAGGCAAAACATCTACAATTGTGCTCCGATTGCGATGCTTGTTTCCTCTGATAATAGATTGCGAGGCTCGTAAATAATGTGATAACTTTAATTGGGATCTCCAATAGCGATGGCGAGTAAAGTATATCTAATAAAACGGCAAGGATGACTTAATTATGGGAATGTTAATTTATTATAACTTATAACAATTCACAAACATTGAATCCCTAAAGAATAGTATCGATATAACTAAAAATATTTAGACAAAAGTATGTAAAAAAAATGTATTTCAAAACATTTTTGAAATTGAAAACCGCTTACACGTTCATTTAAAACATTTATGTTCTACAACATCAAACATGGACGGCGATAGCTTAATCATGAGTTAGGTAATTTTAATTTCTTTAGTTTTAACGATAAATACCATTAAAAAGCAAAGAAAAAATTATGGTCAAAACCATTTTATATAAGGAAATGTGAAGGAAGGGATGTTGCAAATTTTTTCAAGGCTATCAGTGGAAGCATTTAGTAAATTGCACAGCTTATTGGAATATTTAATAAAACGATAAAATGCTGTAATGAGGGAATGCGTTAATTTAGAAATAAGGTAAAGGTGGCTTGGGAAAAATATTGTTACTTAACTAATTAATATAATTTTTTACTGATTATTAATAACCTTGCAGCTGGCGGATCAATCGGACCCTGAGTGAGCTATTCTTTTAGAATTTCACCACAGTTAATTTCGGAAATAATTCCTGAAACTGCAAGAGATTTACAAAGTTTTAGCAAATAATTACTTAAAGGTATGGTTTATCAAAATTATATTATTATTATTGTTGAAGGGCCGTCTGCGTCCTAAAAGATCTTTTATGTTTGGACCCTGCATAATTATCCGTCCAGTCAATATTCAGGCTCTTACTGAACCTGACAATACTGCCGACCGGTACGCGATACATACTATCTGAGCTCATTGCTCTCCCTCCTAGATGTTTACTATAATAACATGTACTTCTGCTAGAAAGACGGTAGCATTGATACCCAAGGACTTCGAAAGGGTAGTCTCACTCCCATTTAATTAATTATTTTGGACCAATATAATATTTATTTTTCCAAGGAAACAGTCAAGTTAGATTTAATTGCTTTTTAAAAATAGCCAGATATTCTCCTTTAATGAAGAGTTCTTGGATTAGTGACGTATCGCCATATTTATACACGATTTGCAATATTATTTTACATTTCTGTAACTTTTAGAGGCTATTCACACCGAACGCGAATAGCGAATTGCGAGTAAATTTTTTTTGATAATTATGACATAAAATAGAATTATTTACATACGTTTTATCTACTAATTAAAATTAAATAACAATTTTAATCAAATTTTCCTCAAAACTATGTAAACATAAAATAAAATCCGTAAATTCGTATGTAATGTGACATTACAAGGAAATTCGCAAAAGAAAAAATACATTCCACTCGCATTCCACAAAGTCTTTATTCGTACGAATATTAAAGTACTTTTCATACCAGGCGCCTCGCCTCGAAATATTTAGTTACCACAAATGCGAAGCTGAGACCCTTTCATACCGGTGGCGTTGACTTTGAACATTCGGTTGCTATCAAATATTTTATTTAGGTCTATTTTACACGTGAATTATAGCAAGAACTGAGATATTCTAAATTTGTAAGGTACATATGAGCTTGATTTTTTGTTAAATGAAATATTTGTGCAAACAATTTGATTTGTAGGTTATGTTGAGAAAGCACTTGGCTTTGTACTTACTTTAAAATCTCGCAGTCGAGTGTGGAACGCATTGCCTTGGCTTTGTAGATAACTTCATTGTAATATATTTTGTTTTTTTTAAATTATCACTTAAAAATAAATTATTTTTCAACAAATTGAATTTATTACTATAAAATTAAACGGTATCAATCAAATGAAACTAATTTACATAGTTAAAAGACGAAATAAAATTTTTTTATTAACGAAGCTCAAAGCCGAGGCGCCTGGTATGAAAAGTACTTAATGCTCGTACTAGTATTTTTTCATAACCTCAAAATTAATTTGAATTATCTACGCTGTCACTAGAGTTTTGTGTGCGCCAAAAAATTAAATAATATTAAAATACCGCGAAGAAAATCCAAAATATAAAGAAACACGTGAAATACCATTTCTTATTTAGTATAAAGATATTATTATGAATACATCGGCTAAAATTGATTTGGAGGAGATATTAATCAATGAGGTGAGCGCGCATTCATGCTTATTCAATAAAAAAGATGCCGATTACAGCAACCGTACTAAAAAAAATAAAATATGGGAGGAAATATCCCATTTACTAAATTATACAGGTAATTGAATTATTATTTCATTTTATGATAATAAAAAATAATTGTTTTGTATATATGCGCGTAGTTCCACAATGCAAAAGTAAATGGAAAAATATGAAAGACACTTTTTTTCACTACGTACGATTAGAAAAAAATACTCCAAGTGGCAGTCGCGCGGAAAAAAAATTAAATGGGTGCATTATGATGCGTTGCAATTCTTATTGCCATGTTTAGATGAGCCGAGGTATTTATTAAATATATATAATAATAAGTAACATAAGCTCAATAATTCACGTTGAATCTCGCACCTTTCAGCACCATTTCAAATTATGAAATTGAACCATTTCAAACAGAAACTGGACCTGAAGAGGAAATCGAAATAGGAGCTGTAGAGAAAATCAACAAATTAAAAGAGAAAAAACAAAAAAGTAATGTGGATGATGTGATTCTGCAAGCAATACAAAGCTTGGATGATGACAAGCAGCCTGAACCAGTAACGGAGTCTAAATTATTTCTGGATAGTTTAGTTATTAGATTTGAGCGACTATCACAAATAAATCGCTCATTTATTCAATTTAAAATATTAGAATTGCTTCACCAAATAGAATTTGAATCTATCGAGTTGTATTAATGAACCTGTTGTTTTGTAATCGATAACCGAAGTGTGATAATTTAACACTAGAATTAACGATCCGTCAAAATGACGGATTTACATTTATTGAATTTATTTTGTTTTATTATTAGGTTAGAATTATTTTAGAAATTTATGATGACTTTTAATATAGCAATTAAAGTAATTATATTAAAAATCATCAAAAATTTCCAAAACAATTCTACCATAATAATTAAAAAAATGAATTCAATAAATGTAAATCGGTCATTTTGACCGGTCGGTAGTTCTAGTGTTAATTGTGAATTTGTGATAATCGAATTGTATAATGTATTCGGTTATAGACCTATGGTTATGTATATTTACATACCAGTGCATATATGCACATAATTTTTTATAGTGAATTATTTTCAGAGATTTTAATGAATTATTTTATTATTTTGAGATTTAATTTTATTTACTTTAAAAGAAAAGAAATGAATAGGTTAGGTTGGAGTGGCTGCTTACGCAAACTTAGACCGGTGACGGTCCATTGTGATACAGAAATGAATAAAAAACAACATTTTATATTTTTTAAAAAAGGCTATTTTATTTAAAATTCAATCAACAATTAATTTATTGTATTATTTTATTTTGCCATGGAACTTGGCCGGCATTTGAACACCATTCTGAAAAACGTTCCCGTATTTCGAAAGCTGAAAAGTGTCGATTAACAATCGCTTCATTCGTGGGTATTTCAACATTCATATTAAAATTTGTTTGATCTCGAGGCATTCGCAAGAGATTGTGCAATGTAACACAGGCCGTCACAATTAATTTACAATTGCGCTCGTTATTCTCTATTCTTTTGAGTAATATGCGCCAAGTATGGGCACAAATGCCAAAAGCGCTCTCCACCACACGCCTAGCCCGACTCAATCTGCAAACAAATATATGTACGAGTAATTATATTTAAGTTACATAAATATATTTATTTCTTCAAACATAATTGTTTACCTGTAATTAAAAATCCTCCTTTTATGTGTCAGGTTTTTGCCAGGATATGGACGTAAAATTGTTTCTTTTAAGCCAAAAGCCTCATCGGCAATAATTACATTTGGCAGTTTTTCTGTTAGATTTGGCAACGAAGTGTAAGATGGTAGATTTAGCTTTGAATTATTATGGAGCCATAATTTGCCAAATGACGATTGAGCGAATATTGTCGAGTCTGACATACTTTTATACCCCTCAATGTCAACCATTAAAAAGCGATAATCAGCATCAACCAATGCCATTAACACCATGGAGAATCGCTTCTTATAATTGAAATATTGACTTCCTGAATTTTTAAAAGCAAAAGAGTCTATATGCTTACCATCTAACGCGCCTAAGCAGTTGGGAAAGTTCCATTTTTTTAAAAATTGCTTCCTAACCTCAATCCAACGATTTTCTGTTAAATTTGGAATGGCAATCGGCATTAAAATCTTCTTAATAATTTCAAGGGTTTGAAATACAATTTTATGGACAGTCGAGTGTCCCAAGAAGAAATGTGTCGCTAAGTCTTTTAATGTCCATCCCGATGCTAAAAACCTATACATTTTTAATTGAATTAGATGACTGAATTCTTTATGTACGTCTACATATTTACCTTAACGTATTTACTCAGTTAATTTCTCTTTCGGCTGGATTGATTCTCTAAAGTTTGTAGCTTTTGGTCGTAAAGAAGGTTCCAAATACGTTAAAATTTTCATAAATTTTGCTTTATCCATCCGAAAATACGTATAATATAAATGTGGATATTTTTCCAATTCTAACACTACTCGCCTATAACATCCATTTTCAATTTTATTTTTCAAATAAGGATGTACCCAATATTTCCTTGTCTTTCTGTTTGTTTGCTTGCGTAAATAAATGTAAGCGAAACTTAAAATTTTTATTTTTCGAATTAATTGAGTTTTACTTTTTATTGCAGCCATTATACATATAAAATTAATGAATGACATAAAATTACTCGCGGTTGGTGTGAATCGAATTTGCGAATTCGCGTTTGGAATTTATTCGCAACTCGCGATTCGCGTCGGTGTGAATAGACTCTTACTGTTATGCATTAAAGTACTTTTCATACCAGGCGCCTCGGCTTTGAGCTTCGTAAATAAAAATATTTTATTTCGTTTTTTAACTATGTAAATTAGTTTTATTCGATTGATAACGTTTAATTTTATAGTAATAAATTCTATTTGTTGCAAAATAATTTATTTTTAAGTGATAATTTAAAAAAAAAAAAAATATATTACAATGAAGTTATCTACAAAGCCAAGGCAATGCGTTCCACACTCGACTGCGACATTTTAAAGTAGTACAAAGCCAAGTGCTTTCTCAACATAACCTACAAATCACATTTTTTGCACAAATATTTCATGCTTACCAAACAATCTAGCTCATATGTACGTTACAAATTTAGTATATCTCAGTTCTTGCTATAATTCACGTGTAAAATAGACCTAAATAAAATATTTGATAGCAACCGAATGTTCAAAGCCAACGCCACCGGTATGAAAGGGTCTCAGCTTCGCATTTGTGGTAACTAAATATTTCGAGGCGAGGCGCCTGGTATGAAAAGTACTTAATACTAAAGTATTTTATGAAAAATTCAGTTTTTTCCAAAGACGTTAAAATAAGTAGACTTGAAAAAAGGCAAACGTCAAGCATGAATAATTCTTTGTGAAAAAGAGAAAGACTAAAATAGATTAGGACTTTTATTCAATGGATTAGGATTAGAATTTTTATTCAATGGATTAGGATTAGAATTTTGAATTAAGTGGGTTGCTTAGAATAAAACAATTAAAGTTTAAAAAATATTTTTATTTTAGTTGTAAATACATATATACAGTGTTTTAATAAAATTAATTTAGTTATTAAAAATAACTTTCCTAAAAACGCGGCATTATTTTACATTATTTTTTAGTGCGGACCTGGTAAAAACAAATCGTAAGATTTCTAAGCGCCCAACAACAACAAAATTTTTTTTTTTTTTTTTTTCTGATAATTATGTAATAAATTTAAATCAAATGTCTTTTTAATTGTATATTTTAATTGAATTGGCATATGTATTGCCCTCTCTATCGATTCAAAGGAGGTATTATTAAACGTCCACTCAATGTCCACAAACGCCCAAGGGAAATTCTCTATTGGGCAGTACTAGACCGCTAAGAGGCATCACAGTGGATTTACCAGTTTGATACCAAACTTCTTCTTATTTAAGAATCCAGGATTTTTTCCATTGTTTTGTATGCATAAAACAGGGTCAAACATCAAGTCAAACCTTGATCGATTTTGGAGTTTCGTTCATTTCAAAACTGGATTAAGTGTGTTCGTTCGAGAATGTTCTTGTAGAGCCGATAGTGTGACGGGCTTGTATCAGATTGGCACAGTGGATATGTTAGTAGTGCCGTTAATTTTTCAATATTTAATCTGTATGTAGAAGACGTATTATCGGAACTATTAGCACTAAATATTAACCAGATTGCCAGCCGTGATCTTATCCCTTCGGTTGTATCAAAATGAACTCTTAAAGAATGGTTATGTGAGCGAGCAATTTTAGCTACAAAGAATGATGTAGTACAACAAATTAATTACCCGATCTATAATATGCTACCAAGTGAAGAAGGAATATATAAATCGATAGACACAATGATACTATTACAAAATCTAGACTCGCCGAAATTATGTAATGGCATAATATTACGCGTGAAACAGCTACCCAAGTATTTTTATATCCGAAAATTTTTGTATTTTTCTGACATTTCGCTGATTTCATCTCCGATTCTTTTCCGAATTAATGTCCGACTTATTATAAGATTTCCTATGAAAGTTGGCCAAAAAACTCGGAAAATGATGACAAAAAAAGTTAGGTTATGGTACGACAAATTTGTGGGCCGGGCTTATAATATAAATTTTGGCGCCAAAATTTCACTTTTGAATTTAAATCTAGCTTTAATTAAAAATATATTTTTTTTAAGAATACTTTTTATTTTTATTACATGTATAAATTACAATATTACATTTATTATAATATATAAATTTTAACTCCACCTGAGTAAATACATTTTTCTATCTTCATTTACTGCGTGCATCGCATGTTCAACTTCCTGAGGTGTTTCACGTTGGAGAGCTGCAGTAATTTTAAACTTAGTCCTTTTGTTTGAATAGTCAATAATTTCGGTTGAATCTTCTAATTTCTGTAAAGAAAAAAAGCGTTACAATATTATATTGTATTCAAGGTACAAGACCTAGTAAAACAAAAAAACCAACCTCTGTCCCACACAGCAACAATTTTGATTCAATTAAACTTTGAATATGCTTTTGTAACATTTCATTATTTAACTGTAGCGTTTCTTGTATATCCTTACGTCATCACATCACATGTCTCAAACAACAATAGGACAGCCATTTGAAAAGTTTGCATCGTAATGATACAGGGTTTCTTGAGGTATGAGACTTTTAGTTCATCATGACAAAAACGGTGTAGCCACGTAAGTTTTCGTCCACAAAAATTTATATGATATGAGGTATCGGAAATGTAATTGGTATCGTTGTCGAACCAAGTAGTGGCCAGGCGTCTGCTTGTAACACTTTTATTGATAAATTTATTCCTATTTCATAATTATTATCTTTTACACACTATCAGTTTCAGTCGATTTCGATTTTTTAAATAAACAAACACATGAACTATTTACGTATAACGCAATCGTAATGGCGTCTACAGAAAACAAAAATACATTTGTACTTCAACGCTACATCCCGTCAAACAAGGTGTTACGTTTACGTAACACTAGTGAAGAATTTTGTTCATACAACTCTTCGTAAACGTAACAGTTTGGTGCTGCAATAACGAAGCAGTTATGTCGTTCCCGTCCTATGATAATTAGACTTTTGTCGAGGAGTTATCAATGTGGTAGTAGTTCGTAAACTATTCACTTGAGGTGTTGCATTTATGTCACGTGATTAGTGAAATAATAACGTAACATTTTTAGTGATATGAATTTAATGAAGCATTTTTTTGCAATTTTTTTTTCTAAAAAAATAATAAGTATTTACTTTTATTCTAAAAAAAAAAATCAAGTAACAAATTATATTTTTCTAAATCAAACTTGGACATTAATTATTTGTTTAGTTATTTATTTATAAAAAAAAATTCTTCAACCCAAAAAATACGTAATGGTGATCGAAAACTCAAAACTAAATAGTTATCGTTTCTTTATATTATTCTAATAATATTCATAAAGGAATTTGGTGTTATGTTTAGGTGTAGCAAAAACGAAACATTTACGTCGTTTCTGCATCATGATAATTAAGTTTGGTTGCGAGGTATTTTTATACTACATATATTTTATTTAAATTTGAGAATGTATTTGTGACAAGCAAAAAAGTGTTACGTTTATAGTACGCTTATGCAACGTATTTTGCGAATTCGCTTAAATTGTTTAGCGGGATGTGTTGAAAGTTGGAAACCAAATTTCATCATTTTCCAATTTTTTCGTCTGAAAACCGGACAAAAATTGATAACCGGTTGAAGTTTTCAGTTTTGTTATACTTGGGTACTTAGCAATATCATTGAGGCGGTATTTCTAATCGGGAAAGAAAAAGGAAAATTGTTTGCTAATTCACGTACAGAACAAGCAGAAAATCTTTTTGTGCATGCACCAGACAACAAGACATCGAATGTAGTATATAAGAATGTATTTTGATGAAGTTACTTAGTATGTAAGAAATTAGTATGCACCGAAAAAAGAATAAAAAAAAAAGAAACAACAAAAAGGTCTTTTAATGCATGTCTTTTATATTATATGTAGAAAAAAAACTGCACAGATGTACCAAAAGAAACCGAGCGAAGCGGGATATCCTCAACTAGTAATAAACAACTATTTTTTTTATTTATATATTTTCAACATTTTTGTAAGCTTTAATTAAAAACAATTTGTTTAATTTTTTTTTTTTTTGAAGCGTTCCTAACCTAGAACAAATATTCTTAAGATGGTTCGTTACAAACGTTATCCCTAATTATTCCTGAAGCAAAGAGAATACAGTATACACATCAAGAGGAACATCTTATATGCACCTCTTTTGTATATGAACTAAAAATCTTAAAATATTTCAGAATTATTTGGTGATGGCAAACGAAATAGGATAAACATATATTTTTTATTTGGTTTTCTCTTTCGAACAAAAACAAAAATTTATTTTACTATTTAAAAATGGAATGGGTACGAAGGGCCGAATTTCAAAGGGCCGAATGTCGAAGGGCCGAATGGGTCGAAGGGCCGAATGTGTCGAAGGGCCGAATGTCTGAATTCCGTTTTCTTATTTAAAATCTATTTACATTTGGTACGCATATTAGAAAAAAATAACCTTCGCCTTTTGTTATTATATACGAGCGGGTTATACTACAAAAGTAATACATATGTGTATACCTACATATGTATATATTCCATTTATATTGATATTATAAGACTTAGTTTTGGTAAAATACCTATTATGTACAAATATTTTTTCACTTGATAATTCCAAGAGGAACGCAAAATATAAACAACCTCAATTAATGCAATATTTTTGTCGATAGAATATCCAAAGATCAAATATAATAAAATACATAAATTCATAAGAAATTAATTTATATTTGACAAAAAAAAAATTACCAAATATTCCTTAAAACAACAAATTTTAAAAATTATATTTCTAAAAACAAAACAAAAAAAAAAAAATTCGGCCCTTCGACCCATTCGGCCCTTCGACCTATTCGGCCCTTCGATATTCGGCCCTTTGACACTTTCGGCCCTTCGACATTCGGCCCTTCGACACATTCGGCCCTTCGACAAATTCGGCCCTTCGACATTCGGCCCTTCGACATTCGGCCCTTCGACACATTCGGCCCTTTGAAATTCGGCCCTTCGACTTTCGGCCCTTCGACATTCGGCCCTTTGATATCATTCCTTAAAAATAACATAAACTTTCTCTTACTAATTCATATTATAATTCCATTGTAAAATGGAATAGATATATTCGTACAATGAATATTTTGTTTTCATTTTATACATTTGTTTTGCTAATTAGGACTGTCCTGCGGACGGAATATATAAAGGAACGAAAAAAACGACGATAAATAGAATTTTATACGAATGAACAAATGAATTGTAAATTGTTTTGTAATGCATAAATGTTCATAATTTAAAATTTGTCTTATAGTCTCATCTTTCGCAATCATATTAATAAAAAAAGCCATCTAGTTACGAAATTGGAGTACACTACGCCAATATCATCGTCACAAAATTTTTATTTAACTCAATTCATTCAAATTGTTTACCGGATGACTCTTTCGCAATCATATTAATAAAAAAATTGTAAAATTCAAACAAAAATTAATTTTGTACGCAAAAATGTACATCAACTATCTATTTTATTATCAATACCAATTTACATAACTATAAAAATTTTACTAACACCACCGTATAATTAAAACATTCAAATACACTGTGATCTATAAAAATCTTTCACTTGTTATGTACAATTATATATAAGTTGTATATTGTCCTTTAGGACTGATTGTATTTGATCGTATTAAGGAATACTTGTGGATTTGACCATAAAAATACAACAACACGGTTTCGTTATTTTTTAGAGTTTTATTTTTGTGGATTTAACAAAACAGATTTCAATATCTTTTTACCTAGTATGTATTTCATCGAATATGAAAACGCTGTAATTTTTTGGTTTATTAGCTGGATTTATTATAATTTGTTAGAAATGGTAGATTATAAAACTAGGTTTATTTTAAAATTATTCGAAAGGCCTTAAACACAAGTTTCAATCGCTTTTAAAAAGATGCACACGATTTATTTTCTTAAACGGTTCCATTCAGGAGTCGGGTCTTTTTTCAAATCATCCAAAGTTGTCTAGTTTTTTTTTGGCAAGCTTGAAAAATTCCCCAAATTGAATAATACAAGGGACTATCTGATGAATAGGTCGGCTATCGAAATAAAATATGGATCATTGAATGTAAACAGATGTTTTGGAAATGCTTTCTGGTCCATGGTAAAAAAGCGTAATTTAAAATCAATTGTTGGTAAACATCGCCATTAATCTGGTGTTTGGTGTCTGGAAAATTAGCGGTGAACAAATATTTTCAGTGGCAACCGCTCAAACCATCACCAGTACCACTGTGTCTTCGTGTAACCCTGAAATGCCCAGAATTGTCATCGGAACGTCTCTTTAACCAAACAAGATAATCTTGTTTGTTGAGAAATTGTTAAACGCAGAAGGTTTTTTGATACGAAATTATCGATGTTAGTAAAGAAGTGGCCGAGTCCCTGGGTCTAGCTGCCCTCATACAACTTTTGAATAAAATTTAAATTGTTTTCAAAACCACTCAACCGATCATCTTGGAATTTAAATGGAATAGGAATTTTGGGATACAATTAAAACACAAAGCTTAAGCTTTAAAATGTGTATGTGTGTGTATTAAATTGTGTTTAATTAAAATATTTTTTTTACCGAAAGTCAAGTTTGTATTATAAATGTACATGCATATTTCATAATAATTAAGGTCTAAATAATTTAATTTAATTACATAAATATCAAAAAGTAAATAAAATCATATAATATATAAAAAAAATACTTATTCTACATGATATTCGATATTAATTAGTTCAACATTAATTCTAATTTAAAAGAATTAATTAATTTTCTAATATCACAAAAAATACAATCACATTATATAAAAAAATACTAATTCTAAATTAAAATTACATTTCTTAATTGATTGAAGTGTCTGTGGTGGTTGTTTCGTTGATTCCACTAGTATCTCGTCGATTATGCTGTCCATTACGTGTTCTTGTCGTAAATATTGTACCCTCTTCCGAATGGGTTATTTTTCCATAAGGTTCCTCGGTTGTCCTCTGCGTCTTGTTTTCAATTTAAAATCGAGCTTCTTGATGATTCTTCTTACGCTACTAACAGAACCTGTAAAAGACAAATCAGATTTTAGTTTCTCGTGTAAATTCCTCAAGGTAAATGGAAACTGTGAACTATCCGGCGAATAGCTCCAAGGTTGAAGTCATCTAGGTTGGTGATGGTGCTGCATCTTGGTTTGGCTCGTCTTCTGGGTGATTAAATTGAACTGCAGCGGTAGTTGTTGATGGTTGGTCTTTTGGTGCGGCATATTCCACTACATCATCCTGCATATGAACAGTGGCTTCTTTTAGAATATTGTACACAGTGCTAAGGGAAACACCTGTAGAGAATATTTTCTATTAATAATAATAATATAGCAAACAAAATTAAATTTTATTAACTAACCCGTCGCACTTGTTTTTATTTATATAGTATAAAGATTTGATTCGCAAAAGGTTTTTATAATTTAACTTTAACTTTTTAACGTTTTTACAATTTAATTTTTCTTCTACATCACTGAAAATTGCGCAGAACAATTTAACAAACAATTTTTTTAAGATCTGAATAGGACTTACATTACTTTCTCGCTAACTAAATTACTTATTACTTAAAATCCGCAATTTTTTTGGTACTTTATTATTAGAGGATTTGGCTTTATCGTTTATATTTTTCTTTGGCACTGACTATCTACAATTTTTTCGAAGCAAAACTATTAAAAAAAACTTCAATAAATTCGTAAAATGAACAAAACACGGTTCAGTTTCTTCAGGTAAAAATGTTGGAAATACTGATTTAATTTTAACTAAACTGAATTTTCTCATTTCTTCGCACACTTTGCTAATATGACTTTTATGAGTTAAATACCCTCCCGGCGCAAAAATGTATACAGCAAAAATGTACAGCGTACGAACAGTTTACGAACGCTTTTTTTTATAATACACTACTACATTTACATTCTCTATACACAGTGCTGTCAATTATATCTTGCGGCTTTGTTTTATTTTCAATTTTTTTTGTACAAATTAAATTAAAGTTGTCGTATTGTGAAAATATAAAAACTTCTGATAATTATTGTTAGTTTTTCGTGGCATTCAAGAGCAGCACTATATCCATAATATCGTATAAAAATAATTGTAATGAATATTTTAAAAGGTATTTAAGTAATACTCGAAGTACTTCATCTATGATTGAAACATTTTATTTCATTTCAGAAAAAGATTAATTAACAAATTTGGCACGTTGTGTCTTGTGTTGTGGCGCACTTGAAGAAAAATACAAATAAAAGATAAGATTTAAAAAAACTGTTTTATTCTAATTAAATGGGGCAATTCGCACTAAACCGTTCGTCAATGTTACGCTTAAGTAGTTCGTAAACATTACGTTTAAGCGTACACATTATGAACACTTTTATACATACTAATACATACAAATGTCTTCGCAAATTTGTTTCACTTCTCATGTGACAAAAGTACACATTACGTACTATATTCGTACTGTTTTAGTGTAACGTTTACGAACACCTTAGTATAGCAAAGTCTTCGTAAACCGTACGTTTATGATACACCTGGTCTGGAGGGATAGGAATCAAATATTTTTACCAGAAAATCGGCTACTTTGAGCATCTCGTCAGATGGTGCCTTCAAAGAACCAAAATTTGAATTTTGACTTGTTTTTAAATTTTTTTCATGTATGAAGATATTATCTACATTCATTTCAATATCCGATTTTAAAAGTTTTTCGGTACCCTATTCACAATTAATTTTTTTGTAAATGCAATACCCTGCGTAATAAGCAATTGCATTTGTGGTTAGCTCACTTGTATTCGTAGTTTGGATTAGGTCTTCAATCTCTTCTGATGATTCTGTAGCTTCGGTCTCTGAATACTTGAGGCTTGCGTTGTAATCATCTTTAAAATGTTTCCAATCAAGTTTTAAATTTTCAGAGTCATCCGGTAAACAATTTGAATGAATTGAGTTAAATAAAAATTTTGTGACGATGATATTGGCGTAGTGTACTCCAATTTCGTAACTAGATGGCTTTTTTTATTAATATGATTGCGAAAGATGAGACTATAAGACAAATTTTAAATTATGAACATTTATGCATTACAAAACAATTTACAATTCATTTGTTCATTCGTATAAAATTCTATTTATCGTCGTTTTTTTCGTTCCTTTATATATTCCGTCCGCAGGACAGTCCTAATTAGCAAAACAAATGTATAAAATGAAAACAAAATATTCATTGTACGAATATATCTATTCCATTTTACAATGGAATTATAATATGAATAGTAAAATAATTTTTTTTGTTTTTGTTCGAAAGAGAAAACCAAATAAAAAATATATGTTTATCCTATTTCGTTTGCCATCACCAAATAATTCTGAAATATTTTAAGATTTTTAGTTCATATACAAAAGAGGTGCATATAAGATGTTCCTCTTGATGTGTATTCTCTTTGCCTGAAGTTTAAATTTCGTTTGTTTCTATGTTTTCTAAGGCAAATTTTTCTCCTGATAAAAAATATCCGTTACCCAAATTCACAACACCTCGATTAATGGTGGTACCTTGTAATTTGTGGACTATAACAGCAAAGCATGCAAGATGCAGCTTAATGTGGAATCGGATGATGCTTCTAAATCACATGTCGCCAGATTGCAGTGGCGTAACGTAATATAAAAGAATACATATAAAAAGATGTTTATCGTACTAAATGGTTATTAGTAAAAATAAATAAATCAATATGGTATGTAGTTTTATTCGCTCTTTTTATGTTCGCGGAATTTGCTTATCGATTTAATTTCCACTCAGTGGGCCTGTTTAATAATTCGCGTTGCGGTGCAGTGTGTATCGTTTTCCTTGTCTCGTTTAATTTATTTTTTATAGGCGAAATAAAGAAAAAAAAATGTAGACTGCACCTCACCGTGCGAATTATCAAACAAACTCAGTGTGAGAGCATCTGGTTCGTGCAGAAGTTTCATTAACATGCTCTAACCGTGTTTTTATTTCGAATTTTGAGAAATGGCGATATGGGTAAGTACAAATATTGTTGTTGTCACCGATCTAACATCGTCATTGTTTTTATATTTTGATTGTGTAACACGTCGACATTTATTGTAAGTAGAATAGCATTTGATGACACAAGTAGTAGCATGAAATGCTCTACTATGCAAGGTCCCGAGTTCTCGATGTTCTGTAATGTATGCCGTGAAAAATTAAAACTGACGTATTAATATAATTTAACATTATTATTGCATTAAAATAATATGGATTAGTTGCACTAAATATTCTGGTAACGAAATCGCCATAAATTCAAAAAGCGGGTGGTCTATAGTTCAGGTGATTTTCAAAAATCGATCCAAATGCCCGTTGGCACGATAATTACTGGGCTCTAACGCCTATTGATAGAGGTATCAATCATCAGAATCGGAGCACAATTGCCAGAGCGCACTCTTTGGAGCTCTGACTTTGTGGTCTATAGTTTAGGTGATTTTCAATAAAATTGAATTTTTTCCAAAATGTGTAGAAATATTCTAACGATCCAAATGCCTGTTGGCACGATAATTACAGGGCTCAATGCCTATTGATTGAGGCATCAATTATCGGAATCGGAGCACAATTGCCGGAGCTCATTTGTATTTTTATAATTTACAATGGTTACAGGATGAGAATTTAATGCGGTATCGAAAAGAAAATGGTAGGTACATTTGAGGTAAGAATATATTTCGAAAACCAACATAGTTGCAAATAAGCAACGAAAAATTTATCTGCATTCTGTTTATAACAAGAAAACTGTATAAGAAACACTTTGTACTAAATGTAGTACGTATGCCCTAACAGAGACATTTTTCTGCTCTGCACGATTGCGTAAAACAAACAATAACTTGTATATGATGTGGTAGCGGAGGTAGTAAGGTAATGGGTAGGAGTGACGAAGGTCTGGAGTTTCGAGTCCAAGCAAAGCCAACGAAAAATTATATTTTTAGATGAAAAAAATTGGAGATAATTCGAAAAGATTATCGGGATCGAGATCGCTGCAAAAAAAAATTGGTAAAATTCGAATAAATTCGCGTAAAAAAAAAAAATAAAATAAAATCGGAAGTTTCAAGAATCGAACTCCAGACCTTTCACACATCACTCCTTCACCTTACCACCCAACTACTAATCTCAACTTCTACTCATTTTTTCGTGTAAAATACTGATAAATTCGGACTTGGTGAAAAATCGCATAAAAATTTTTGTTATTTTACCAGGCGAACAGAATTTAAAAAACAACATAATTGTCAGCAACGTGACAATATTTTGTATCAAAGCGTGCCACTTCAAGTTATGTGACACTTAAACATACAAAATAATGTCATATTGCTGACAATTCTACCTTCTTGTAATTTCTGTTCGCCTGTTAAAATGACAAAATTTTTTTGCGATTTTTGATGAAAAACAAAATTTTTTTTTTTTAATTTCTGCTTACCTGGTAAATAAAAATTAACTTTTTTAATTAAAAAGGCAATCATAACTCAATAGCAACCATCCAAATAGAAAATTTGGAGCTTTCTATTACAAAAAAAAATTCCTTCAGGTGCGGGGATCGAACTCGAGAAACCTCTTTGGTTTTAATCTGCTCTCTTATGGTAATAAATAATAATAGTTCGATGGCTAAAGAATTTCTTTTTTGTAATAAAAAGCTCCAAATTTTCTATTTGGGTGGATAAAGAAAGTTATTGATTGCCTTTTTAATTAAAAAAAGTTAATTTTTATTTACCAGGTGAGCAGAAATTTAAATTTTTTTTTTTTCATCAAAAATCGCACATTTTTGGGTAAAGTTCTGGAATGTGGCGAATTAAGATAGAACTTTGCTGTTTCTTGACCGATTATGCAAATATAGGCTTATTGAACAATTAGGAGGGGGGGGGGGACTATGGTATAGAGCTTTTTATTTGAAAAAAAAAAATAAATCCTTCAAAAGCCACGAGCATCGAACTCGAGATCTCCATAATTTTAATCTGCTTTCTTACCATCGTGCCACGTTTTAACTTAATATTGTTCTCATACCTACATAATTATATTTCCGAAAATGTGTACAGTAAAATGTCCTTACCTAGTGTACTTACCTATTCGGCTTTTTCCAGTTATTTGTAATTGTGTTTTAATATTATTTTTGTAGTCTAATTTTATTCGAAAGTTTCGGGAATATTCGAATTTTTTGAGAATAACGAGATTATTCTAAAATTCTAAATTGCGCAATGTTATAGAACTAGTAGAGATTTTCGATATTTTAGAGATAATAATTTAATTTGTTTTAGTCGATCGGTAGTTTTTATTTTGATACGCAAAGTACTTGCCTTTAAAGTTAAAAAATATTTTTTTTTATTATTATGAATCTGTGCAACCATGATTGTGTACGAGACCGTTTTAAGCTATATCAACATTTAGGGAATTATACCATTCAATCAACGTTAAACAGAACGTAGATACATGTTTCGTTGCTAATTTGCAACTACGTCGATTTTCGAAATATATTTTTACCTCAAATATTTTGATGCAAACGCTATACTTACCATTTTCTTTTCGATATCGTATTAAATTCTCATCCTATATACAGTGCTGGGAAAAAAAATTGAACAAACATATTTTATTCCAAATTGGAGTCTTTTTTGCTAAAATTACAAAACTTTTGAAAGCAATTGGCTTATTGTTTCATTTTTAAAAAAAAAAAATTACCTGCAATTTAGGGGGCAAACCCGAAAAATGCAAAATTTCACTTTTGAATTTAAATCTAGCTTTAATTAAAAATATATTTTTTTTCTAAATTTTTTTTAAGAATATTTTTTATTTTTATTACATGTATAAATTACAATAATACATTTATTATAATATATAAATTTTAACTCCACCTGAGTAAATACATTTTTCTATCTTCATTTACTGCGTGCATCGCATGTTCAACTTCCTGAGGTGTTTCACGTTGGAGAGCTGCAGTAATTTTAAACTTAGTCCTTTTATTTGAATAGTCAATAATTTCGGTTGAATCTTCTAATTTCTGTAAAGAAAAAAAGCGTTACAATATTATATTGTATGCAAGGTGCAAGACCTAGTAAAACAAAAAAACCAACCTCTGTCCCACACAGCAACAATTTTGATTCAATTAAACTTTGAATATGCTTTTGTAACGTTTCATTATTTGACTGTAGCGTTTCTTGTATATCCTTACGTCATCACATCACATGCCATTTGAAAAGTTTGCATCGTAATGATATAAGGTTTCTTGAGGTATGAGACTTTGAGTTCACCATGACAAAAATGGTGTAGCCACGTAAGTTTTCGACCACTAAAATGTATATGATAAAATTTCTCAAACATTCCAATGGATTTTTCCAATTCCTGAGGTATCGCAAATGTAATTGGTACCATTGTCGAACCAAGTAGTGGCCAGGCGTCTGCTTGTAACACTTTTATTGATAAATTTATTCCTATTTCATAAGTATTATCTTTTAAGTAATTATTAAATTTATTATTTAAATCAGCCGGTACCGAAATATCGGTACACTCAACACACTCACCTTTTTGCTAACATTTTACTGTAAAATTTTCAGCCGATTTCGTTTTTTTTAATAAACAATCACAGTATTTTGCCACCAGCGATATTTTATTTACGTATAACGCAATCGTAATGGTGTCTACAGAAAACAAAAATACGATTCTACTCCAACGCTACATGGTGTCGAGAAATTTGGAAACCAAATTTCATCATTTTCTGAGATTTTCGTCTGAAAACCGGACAAAAATTGATAACCGGTTCAAGTTTTCAGTTTTGTTATACTTGGGTTTATAGAAATTCTATTGTTAATATTAATATTTTGTTGGACCGCCATTTGCTTTTATTACAGCGATACACCTCTAAATCATTGAATTTGATAAATTTTTCGAAGTCGTAGAAGGTATGGATTCCCAAATCGTCATTAACAAACTTTTTGAAGCTTGAATTGATTCTGGGCGCTTTCTTGCTACTTCTAGCTTCAGTATAGACCAAATATTTTCTATGGGATTTAAGTCTGGACTGTACGGGGGCCAGCTCAACACATCGATATTTTTTTCTGCGAAGTACATCTTTAAATGAAGAGATAAGAAAAAAAAACATGTTTTTAACAAATTATTTTTATGATTTTAATATGTTCCGAAGATTGTAAGAGAATTCAATCCAGTTTCGAACTGATAAGCTTATGATTATGAAAAAATCAATCTTCTCATCAGGCCGCGGCGACTTTTTTTTTTTTTTTTTTTTTATAAAACTTTTCTTTATTTAAGCTATTAATATTTTACAAATAATGATTGGTAAAGAATATTACAAAAAATCCAATGGTCGTTATCTTTGTTTAATACTACTGTTCCATAAGAAGCTCAAGTAATTTTGTTTAATATTATTTCTTCTTTTGTTTGACGCTTTAACATTTTTTTGTATTAAGTTTGTAACAACTTATTTAGAATTATGTATATATATATATATATAATGTAGGCAGAAAATAGCTTCATTATAAAACTGCCATTAATCAATTTGAAATGAAAAATTGACTACTTAAAACTAAATACCTAAGCTATGTGGCTAACTTCTTTGCAACCACCAGTATTTGTTCATTTGTGCAATGAATTTATCTTCGCTTATTTTGTTGAACTCAGTGCTAAACCTCAAATGATCTAAGTTTACATTCCTGAATATTGTTGGCTCGAACCCTTTTTCGTTTGGCTGTCTTTTTATATGATATATTAACGGTAGCTGTTGCTCATCTTGGATGTACCCTATTTTGTCCAAATAGATGAACGCTTCTGGCCCCGATATGTTGTGTGGCATTACACTCTTTTTTATTATACAGTCTTCCGTGTAATATTTTCCGTATGTAAGTGAATTTTCACAGTTTATTGTGGTTCTATTTATATGATTTCTGATCAGTTTAATGATATGTAGATCTATTCGATCCGTTTTGAAATTCTTGTATTGCACTCGGTTGGAAATGTAGTGTTTGAAGGCTGTTTCAGCTTTACGATGTTGTCCCATACAATATCGAATACATTTTCCCTCAAAGAGTCGGATACGTTCCATGTAGCTGGCATTGCAGTTAAACCAAATGGGGCATCCGTACGTTATTATTAGCCTTATTAGTGTTTTATAACATATTCTTTTGACCTCTGGAACGATGAATTTTGAACAAAAAATTGCTTTGTTTAAGAAGAAAGCATTTCTCGCTTTATTGAGTTGTGTCGTTATGTGTTTGTTTAAATAACAGAATTGGTCAATATTAACTCCCAGATACTTCACTGCCACTTTTTGTTCGATAGTTGTGTTGTTAATTTGTATCTTCAAATTGTTCTTGTTTTTCCGTGTGTCATTATTTGCTAACTTGTACGATCTTCTGAATAGTATCGTTTCACATTTTCCTTCGTTGATTCGGATCTTCCAAGTGTGTAGATAATTGACCGTGAAATCTATAGCCTTTTGCAGGTTTTCTTGGATGTTGCATATTTTCCGGTCTGAGCTAAACACTACAATATCATCTGCATAGGCAATCGCCTGGATGTTATGTGTGTTCATTTTTTTGTTGCTAATTAAATCTTTTGTATATAGATTGAACAGTATTGGCGCGGTAATGGATCCTTGTTGCACCATTGTGTACCGTAAATATTTTTGTGGTAGAAATGCCTCCATTAGAGGTGATGAATTCTCTGTTGTAAAGCATGTCCATAAGTATCAAAACTATGTCCTTGTTGAATTTTATTTTGTTCAATTTATATATTAGTCCGTTTAGCCACACCGATTCGAATGCTTTTTCCATGTCTAGTAGTGTCGCTCCCGTACATATGTTATAATTTAATTTGTGACACACATGTGATGTTAAATTAGCTATAGCGTGTGTGGTTGTGCAATTATTTCTGAATCCGAACTGGTTGTCCGGCATCAAACTATTTTCTATTGTATGCGTGTAAATCTTATTGTATATGATAATTTCATATATTTTGCCCAAGTTTGATAGTAAGCTTATCGGTCTGTAGCTTAGCGGGTTGGTAGCATTTTTGTCTTTTTTTTTTATTGGAACTATTTTTGCCTGTTTCCAGCACTTGGGGAAAGTTCTGTTATTTAACAAATTATTGAATATGGTACATAGTTCTAGCATTATTTGCTCTGGTAGGTGTTTCAATATGATAATTGGTATATTGTCTGTACCGTATGATTTTTTATTGTTTGCACTGGCTAGAATGGTTTTTAATTCTTCTATTGTGATGAAATTGCACTGATTCCCCGTTTGTTGCTCGTTCGCTTTGTTGTTATTGTGAAAGCTACCTTTAGTGATGCCCTTAGCTTTGTCGTATGCTTGTTGAAGCTTAATGCTCTGTATTGTTTGTGTAATAATTTCTTCATGCCTTTTCTTGCCTAGCGTTGCGTTACGATATGTGTTCTTTTCGACGTATTTTCCTAGAATGTTCAGATTATCATGTACGTTGTAGCTAAAATATTTTGATCCGTCTTTTGGCATTTTGTTCCAGTTAATATTTATATTTGTTAATGTATTTGTTTCGGATTCGTCGATTTCTAGCCTGTGGATTTCTTTGTTACTCTCTGCTTTTCTTCTAAATGACTGGATGTCTTTAAACATTCGTGTTCCGGGTCTGACTGCTTCCATTTTTTTCCTCCAGTGTTTATTTATCTGAAGTGTTACATTTTGGGTTATGAGTTCATTTGTCCTTTTGATCTCAGTTTTTAATACGTTTATTTGACGATCACTGCTCCTTCCGCTTCTTTTCAAATTTTTGATGTGGGTTACTAATCGACTTTTATGTTTATATAGCATTTCGATTGTGCTGTTCGTGAAGCATTCCATGTTGTTTCTACGTCTTGTTTTGGGCATATTTAGTTTTATATTTTGCTGTATTAACTCTGTAATGTTTAATATACAGTTTTCTGTTTCTGTGTTCGTCAGGTTTCTATCGTTGGGTGTTATCTGTGTTTGGTTTATGCTTCGCAATTGCCTTTTGTATCTATTTGTCAGGCGCCTCTTCCAAGTATCCCAATCCGCATTTTGGAAATTAAATAGATGCTGTTTTATAGTGAAATTTGTATTCTCTGGTTCGATTGCCCCAATTTCTATTTCGATTGCTTGATGATCACTATCGTAATGATGCGTTGGAATTTCTCCACTGTTGTTGGTGCTAACTGATAAGCGATAATCTACTACTGCTATGTCTAAATAGCTGTTAGCCGCTGGATACGTCGGTGCGTCGGTTTTATATATTTGTGCTCTATACAAAAGGCTGTTGTTGTCAAGCCATCGATTTAGTATTATTCCTTTATTATTGTTGGTAATGTTACCCCATGTTGTATGTCTCGCGTTTAAATCCCCGGCTATAATGTAGTAGTTATTTACATTTGCAAGATCCAGCTCTTCAAATATCTGCTTCCATTCTGTTTAAAATTGGCTGTCTTTTAATACTACATTAGATGCCGAACCGTACATTGATATGATGAATAAGTGTTGTTCTTTCTTTATGTACATTTTAATTATTGTTGTTTCTATTCCTATGCTATTTTGTAGTTTGTTAATTTTTATTTGTTTGTATTTAAAAATAGTTTTCAGCAAAATGGCTGTTCGTAATGTTTGAACTCCAGGTGGTGCTTTGCATTTAGTTTTGTTTCATTTATCATCAAGATATCTGGCTTGTGTTGGTTGAGGAAGTTTAATAAATTCATTCGTCTGGCAATGCTGACGATTGAGTTAACATTTAGCGCGATAATTTTTACTTTCCTCATAGTTTATTTAACATACTTAATAGTTGAGCTATTTGCTCACTTTGTTGTTGGATAACTGCTGCCATTTTGTAAACTCTAGTTGCTAGTTTTTGTATCGTCAATTGATCCCTATTTGTTTGTTTCAATACGTCAGCAAATGAACCTTGTTGTGCATTTACTTTTGTTGGTTCAAACGTGTTTGGTACTGTTACGTGATAGCGCCGTTCATTAATTTTACTTTTTAATCTTTCTAACGCATTTTGGTAAGTTGGGCAACCTTTGAATGAAGCAGGGTGTCCATTATTTTTGCAGTTTGCACAGTATATGTTGGTTTTTTCTGTGCTTTGTGGGATTTGACATTCACCTGGCTTGTGTTGGGTTGAACATTTTACACATCGATAATCTAATTGACAGTTTGCCGCTGCATGACCCAGCCTCTGGCATTTGCGGCATTGCATGATTTCATTGTTTTTTTTTTTTATGTTTTCCCAAGTCACTTTTTGGTAGTTAATTGTTTTTATTTCATATATTCGGGATATGTCCGTATCTGCCGTACACTGTACTATATACAATGGTAGTTTCGACTTGCTCTCAATTGATCGTCTGGTTTTAAGTTGCGATATTTTTAGTATTTTTACATTTTCATGCTTTTCTAAACATAATTTGAGCTCGTCCGTATCCTCGTCTTCATTTAACCCTTTGAGAACGATTGTTTTTGGTTTCAATCCTTTTGGGGTGAATGTGAAGTATTTGGTGTTGACTTCTTTAAATATGGATTGCATTTTATCATAATTTTCCATAGTATTAACGATAAGTGAATGTTTGTTGTTGTTCACTCTTCGAATTTCAAAATTTTCTCTTTCTGCACCTTTTGCCAGATCTCTGGTGTCTTTGATTTGTTGGCTATGTATGTGTAATGGAGGTGGTTTGCCTTGTTTTGCATCCCTGGTTACGACGTTGTTGCCTTTGTTTTGAATGGGTTCATCTCTTTTCTCTGTGATGGTTTTATTACTTTTGATTGTTGTGTTTTTCCCTTTTATCGCTCTTTTAACTGTTTCAAATGGTGTTACATTTGAAGTATCGTCGTTGTCCGCTTCATCTATGTCTATTTCAATTTCTTCATCAATGTCGACGAGTGTATTGAAACGATTATCTTGTATAGCTCGTTCTTCGTTATCTCTATTATTATTATATTTGTATCTTAATAATTTTTCCATATTAGCGATACGTTCTCGTAATAGACCGTTTTCTATTTCCAGTTTTTTTACTTTGGTTAGTCTTTGTTCTGGAGTAATAACATTTTGATTTGTATTTATTATTATACTTGTATCCGACGACATTTTGAGTCTTTTTGCGTTCTCTTGTTCTTCTGATATGATGGTATCACTATGGGCCGCATGTGGCTGTGTTTCGGATATTGTATTAATATTAAACGATGCCCCTAGCATGTCTCGACATGTTCCGTTATTTTCAATTTGACATGAATACCGTATTTTGACACTGTATCCAGAGTATCGTTTTTTACGTATTCTATTGTATTTTTTTTTTTTTTGGTACCACCAGAGCACTAACTTTTTCTTTAATAATTAAAATCACTTAATGTTTGGATTTGTTTTATAATTCACCACTTTTAACTAAATTATAACTATTGTCTTTATAATTTTTAGCACAACACTCTCTGTTTTATTATCACATTTTTAATTTTTTATTAGAAACACTTTAATTAAATGAAAAAATGTTCAGCGATTTAGTCAAGGATAGAACTCGATGTTTACACCATGAAGGTACAACTTTGACTAGGCCGCGGCGACTGGACTGATTATACCACAATTTACATTCTATATATACAGAATGTGCTGTGCGTTAAGTATTAGCGAATCATAACTAATACAGATGAATTCTCTTACAATTTTTCTTCTTCACAATATTCACACAGCTCTATTTCTGTGTACGCTAATTTTTACTTTATTACTTTTTTTGTTGAATATTAATTAATTCATGTAATATCTAATATGCTACCGGTGGTTAGACAATTTTTAATTGTGTTTCGATTAACACGAGAAGTATATTAGTATTTACAACAGTAATTCAACGCAAGATCTGACCTCAGCAAACTAAAAAACAAACAAACGTACATTTTGCTAACAATTCAAGAGGAGTTAGAGAGTAAAATGTTTGTGTGAAAAAGTTTTAGAATCTAGGTAAAAATAATTATTTATCTAATATTAAAGACTTGCCTCCATATGTCGAAAGATGTAAATCTTTTAAGATTGAGGCACTTGAAATTCGCCGTCAACATGCTGGAGCTATTTTAACTTCCA
The DNA here is from genome assembly GCA_958295665.1 of Tipula vernalis. Classification (NCBI taxonomy): domain Eukaryota; kingdom Metazoa; phylum Arthropoda; class Insecta; order Diptera; family Tipulidae; genus Tipula; species Tipula vernalis. Next base: position 1,190,652 of record OY282561.1, read on the forward strand.
TTTTACTTAATGGTAATATCCAAAGCCTATTTTTATTGATGGCAATGAGCCTTTTAACTTATTGTCTAAATTTTTTAATGAATTAAGTATACTATACTATATATAATGATTTTTATAAAACTAACTATAACTAAAAGAAATTTCAGATCCTATGCTGATTAGAAAATTTCATTTTAGATATGTTTATTATAACAGGCAAACATAACTCGATTTGTTTGATCAGCTGTGAGGATTGCACTAAAGACCAGCAGCATGTTAATATACTCGTTTAACACTGCTCGAACCTTCTGTGTATTTTAAAATGTTTTGCTTCTAAATTTTTGGTAATCATTACTGTGTATATTTTTAATTTAATTTTAACTATGTTTGTTTCTTTATATTAAATTTGTATTATTTAAATTGTAGCCACATTTTTTGTTATGTAAAAGTTGGTGAAGTAATAATAAATATATAAGTAAATAAATTGTTGTAGCGTCGTTTTATTATTATTGTTATTATTATTATCACTGTTATTAGTGCTACCGTGTCATTTATTATTACTATTCTTATTTGCGTTTCGGTTACTATTTTTGTTTATAATGTTTCAATTTGAGGTTGGTCGGTGGATTCTATTCGTCCCACCGCACGTTGAAGTATCTTTGATGGTCAACCAGTTTATAATTTTCCTCAGATTCTATTCTGATTTTTTCTGCTTGACTCATGGTTACACGGTATTTTGTCTCTCTGGTTTCTATATGATTCTCTTCTTGATTCATAGCGTGGATTTACGTTGCTTGCCTTGTTTAACTTTCTCAAGGGCTTTGCTTTGACTCTGTTTGCTTGTTTGTTTGTTGTTATGTGAATGTGTATTTTGTTTCTTCTGTGGTATAATAATAAATCTTGTGCGCTGCTGATTTTCATGATGATATAATTTCATCAAGTTTATTTTGCGCACTGCTGAAAATCGTAATGATAATTCATTTAAATTTAACTTAAATATTATAAAATAGTCAAAAGTGAGCTAAAATGTTAAATATAATTAGCATGAACTGCTTATTCAAATAATTTACCTTACTGATGTCTGTCGCAACTCTTAACCTACAATTAAGCTCAAATTTTTATTATTCAGATTTCAGCAAACCTCCCACTACAGATTATATAAATTTAAATTTTAATTAGTGTTACCGGTAGCCAATATTAAAAAATTGATTATTACTGGTTTGACGATTAAATCTCTTCTGCTTTCTTTGCTGTTTCACCTAGTTCGAATTTTTTGTTAGTGATTTACGTGATAAAATATCTGGATCAGAATTCCATAATCCCTGCTTCTTCCTTTTACGAACCACTTAAACCCAATCCCACTTAAACTAAATGAATGAAATGTGATTGTCGTCGATTTCGATTGACACTTATCGATCGAATTCTTCTTTATTTGTTTATGACATTTTATTTACGACGCGGTAGACTGAAGTATAAATTTTGTACTTAGTGTACCGCGTCGCGAACTAAAATGTGACAAGTGACAAGTGCCAATCGAACTCGACAATCATAATACAAATTTTTTATGATGGTGACATATCGACCTACAGTCCTCATGAATTAAGTTTAATTTATTACATAAAATATCTACACAGCCATACTTATGTCAAATTTTTTTCGCCAAAAAACATCAAAAAAAATTTATGTACATCGAAAATCATGTACTTTTCGTCAAAAAACATCAATGTTTTTTCGATGTACATAAATTTTACGAAATGTATATTTTTTAAATTAAACGAAACGTATATTTTTTAAATAAATCAACTACAACAACAAATTAGAAATGTCAATTTTTAGTTGTCAAAGTTGTCAATTAGAGTTTTTGTGTCTTGATTTTATTTAATTCGATTAAAATAATTAAGCACAACAATTAAAAGGATAAGAAATCGAAACGGAAAAAACTGTTTATATTGAAAATTTTATTTAAACGATTAAAATAATTAAACAACAATTAAAATGATTTAAAATCAAGACACAAAAAACTCGTATTCACAACTTTGACAAATACAAAATGAAGTTTCTATTTTTGTTGTTGTTAGTAACGTCAAAAAACAACATCAATTTGTTTCGTGTACTTTTCGCACCACAAAATTTACATTGATTTGAAAAAACGAAAAGAATTCAACATTATATTCACATTCTTGCAAACTTACTCGCACGAAAACACAAACATACACACACACACACACACACCCATCCATGTATACAGATACACAAAACATACACCCAAGGGTCCTTTCCCTAAGTCCATACAAAAAATATTTACATATAGAAATGACACCGGGCAATTTCGCCGCTACGAGGTTGGTATGTCGCTGCAAGCGCGATTTTTGGTTTGTTACTTTACTACTTTTTTTACAAAAAAAATGGGCTTGTGTTTACGCACTGTTGTTTATTTATTTTCTATTTTGCTTACACTAAATACCGTAATTCTTTTTTTTGAATTCTTTCAATACAAAGTGAAAAAAGGATAAATTCGTTTTTGTTTATGGATTTGTAATTAGTTGCATGTTAATTTAAATATGGTTTACATTATCAAATTTTCTTAATTTTCTTTTTTTATTTTTCGCCGAAGCATTTATAATTTTGAGTTTTGCACGAATGAGCACTCGCATTGTATGGATAATCAAATGATTCGTGTGTTCCAAAATTTCACAAAGTGTTTTATCTTCCTTTTCACATAAATTAAATAATTGTTTTAACACGTTGTGTTCGAAACAAAATTCATCAAAATTATTCTCGAAACAGTTGATGATGTTTTGAATTATAACAACAAATGCCGTTGTTGGAACTAATAAACCCCCATTTACAGTATTTGTGAACTGGCGATATTTTATTAGCCTTTCTGATTTGACGTAATTATTATCCAAATTTTCCTTGCGCAGAAAAGATTTGCAATCAGTACAGTTGTGTATTCTTGATACGGCATGTGCAACGTATCCTGCAAAATAAGTTGTTGGCATATCGTTTACAGTTGGATCCATTCTATGTTCGTCAACAACAGTATCTTCGGCTTCTGCACAGAATCATCAAACTCGCATTTTAATATATAAAAAGAGAAGAATGCATAGTTAATTTAGTAATGTAGTTGTTTTAATAGCATTTAATTAATTCTTACATGTTAAACTTGGCATGAGTTCGTTCGGAATTGCTTCATGTGGATTGGATTCGTCGTTCAAACTGGAATCAGTGCCATTTGGATTCGAGAAGTCTGTAATTGTTAATAATTGTAAAATAACTGAACAATCCGAAATTTCACAGGATGTAGTATTTGGAGCCATTATGTTGTAAAAACACATTTGCTTCAAGTTTTTATGAAGCCGAAATAAAGAAGGATTTTTCTCGTAAGATCCTCGATTACTTCTTACAATAGAAATTGTGTTTTCTAAACAGTCCGAATTTAGATGAGATGTAATGAGATATTGTTGCATTTCTACTTTTATGGCATCCCATAACTGAAGGGTCCCATTAATCGTTTGGCATAAACCACTAAAGCAATATACATGACCCCTTTTTTCTCTCTTCCATTTGCCTATCCATTCTAATGATTCTTTTAGGTTCGTTTCTACATCCGTTTGGTGAATCGACAAAGCACATTTGTCTGGATTTTTTGAATACTTGTTTGTACTATTCATATTATCAAATAGTTTGTTTATTTTGAAAATAAAATTAGCAGTACTCAAAGCAACCCATTTTTCCTCTTCGTTGAACAAATTTGTTGACGCAGCTGCAAAAATTGCCGTTGAAACATGGTGGCTAAATAATTGAGTTGCCAGTTTGACCCTCATTTTTTGAAAAGTGTCAGGTTTTGCATCGAACGAATCACTCGATTTTCCGTCAACTTATGCATCGAACGAATCACTCGATTTTCGGCATAAAATAATTTCTGTAGTATTGACCAAGAAACGACTTCATCATCAATGAAAATGTTAGACACTAACAAATTATTTCGTACACTCTTGAATAGATGTACAACATCGTAAAAACAAAAAAGTGTACGTTCCATAATTTTAAAAGAAGGTTGCTTTATTGTAACTCCCAATCGATTGTATGCAGTTCTGTTTGCAGCGCCTTGATCACTTACAATCGCAACAACTTCAATACCTTGTTGAATTAATATTTTAGTCGTCGAAGTAATAATTTCCGCCAGCGTAACACCGCTGATATTTCCAGAGTAGTAGCCAATAATCTAACAAAAATAAGCAATCAAGAGATTTTTTTTTATTAATGATTTCGAAACAAAAAATAATTTCAGACTCACCTGTTTCCATGATTTATTTAAACCACGAATCATAAAAAGAAGAGAATGGTTAGCAAAAGATTTAGATCGTCCAAACTCTCCTAAATCTTCAAATCCATACACTTTATCTTCCTTAGAATTATATTCAAGCTCATTTGTAATGCTCTTCTTGTTAAACACCAAAATGCACTTTTTATTAATTTCGGGCATTTCACTTAATTTATGTTTTAACATACATATGTAAAATATCATATGAAATTCCCGTTTCAAACTTCATTACTTCATACCAACGGATAATTGTTCGTAAAGAAAGCATTGCAAAACCTTCTTTTTGCAAATACCTATAAAATGATGGGGACTTATAATGAAACTTTAAAAATAAGTCCTTTTCATCTGTGCTCCATTTAGTATTTTTTGTGTGAAGCAGTTGACTTTTCACAAAAGTCGCGACACTTTTGGTTTTGTTTTCTGCCATAATTATTGAAGGTTTATCAGAGACCATTATTTTTTTAGGTAAAAATTCATTCAAATCTCTTATTTTTGCAGCGCTTTGATTTTGAACATTAAATTTGATCTGTTTGGAAACAGTAGGTTCATTATCTTTGTTTTCCATAGAATATTCATGATCAATTTCACTTTCAAAATATAAATTCAGAATTGCATTCATAGTTAGGCGTGATCTAAACGAGCCACAGTTTAAAAATCTTGGCTCAAAATGATCAGCACATATATAAATTGGATCGTTTGAAATAAGTTTCGGTGAATAGCTATTTTTACAGTTTAACAGCCAAATATCGCGGCGATTATCGTTTGGCAAAGCAAATCTAGGAACACCATAACTTTTTTGTTTTTACAATTTATATAATCACAAAAAAACCATTTTATAACATGTATTATTTTATGTTAACTAAATTTGTTTGTAGTTATTACTAATTATCACATCAATTTTAATTTTCAGAAATTCACTTAAACACTCAACTGAAATTAAGATGCCACTTGTTTACACAAAAGAAATTAACGGTCTTACTGAAAAATCAAGCTATTTATACCCGAAATCACCGAAAAACATCAAGCAATAAAATATAATTTCAAATGTCAAGTTACTGTTTATAAATACATTCCGTATACTTTACGGTGACCATATAGCCCGCATTTTATAGGACTCACCCACATATCAAGACCCTGTCCTCCAGACATTTTTTCCCTTAAAAAGAACTAGCAAAAAAAAATAATAGCCCGCATGTCCCGCATTTGTAAAAAATTAATCTAAAAAAATCAAAGTTTTGTCAAAAGAAAACGAGGATTTACCTCGTTTTTTGCTACATTATTCTTTGAAACCCGAAACAATAAAGGAACCAACATAAAGGGTGTTCAAATTAGAGGTATCTTTTTAAATTTTAAATAAAAGATATAAATTGTGTGAAATCTTTATTTATTTTTATTGGAAATTAAAGTACATTGGTTCCGGTTAATAATGAAAAAAAATGTCGTTCAAGTGACCTCTTCTGCTAGCTTGGCAGGCTGTCAATCTTTTACTAAAATTTTGAATAATTTTTTCGCATAATGATGATCAATTAGTGATATTTGCTCGATGATGTTGTCTTGAGGTGTTGAACAGCTTGAAGACTATCCGCATAACCAACTTCTCTTTCAAAAGATCGATTGATTCCGTTCCTGTGTGGTATGTTGCACCTTCCTGTTCAAACAACATATTCTGCACATCAATATCTTCCAATTGACTCCATAAAAAGTTTCTAATCATCCCTCGATATCAAGCTCCATTTACAGTAATTGAATTGAATTATTGGAAAAATATAGACCAATTACCACCACCACACCAAAATCCCAATTCCAATGTTAACCAACAGGAATGTTTGTACTTGTCATTTGTCAAATATCATATGGTACTCTAGTACCAAAAGTATAAATGGCGGAATATTTGAAAAAATACCTCAAATTTGAACATCCTTTACATATTTGAATACTGTTAAAGTTAGCCGAAAATTGCCAGCCGAAAGTAAAAAATTAAGTCGTAAACAGTCGACAGTGTTTAGCCGAAAATTACTATGGATGCATGGATAGCATTGAAGATTTTTGCCAATATTCTTAAGTGACAAAACTTGCCTCCTCGTGGAAAATTATGGAAAACTCGCGAAACCCAAAAAAATATTTAGATTTGATACAAAATCAGCGTCTAGAGTGTTATGTCAACAGCTATCGCAAGAAAAAAAGTTCAATAAAAATTTCCTACGAGAATTCGATTTTCCAAAAAATTATTAGAAACTTTGCATAAAATCAGCCTCTAGAGTGTTACGTCTGGAGATGCATTACATTGATGTGACTTGTCAATAGCTAATGCAGAAAAAAATTTAGTTCAAATTTCCCGCGGGATATCTGGGAAAATTCGATTTTCCAAAAATCATTAGAAACTTTCTATAAAATCAGCTTGGTGTTATATATTGAGATGAATATGTGATTTGTAAATCGAAAGCAACAGTCAAAAACACATGTTAAATCGCAGCTGCATGGTGGCCAATTGACAACTCCATTACGTGCCGTCCTGTTGAAACCAAATGTCATGTGTGTCTTCCTCTTGAGTTTTAGGTACCAAAAACTCGTTTATCATGGCTCGGTAACGCTCCCCATAGAGCACAATGGCGAGTTGAAATTGATAGATGCCCAGACACATTCTCAGCAACAGCTGCAATGGTCTTGGCTGTACGCGCTGTTAATGCAAGTGCACTTGTTGGTTTATCCAATAACAATCAAGTTTCACGAACTCGCTTTACAAATTAATAAACAAATTGCCTTGCAGGCATTTCATATCTACTGAATTTTCCACGTAAATTTCTTACAGTTTGGTGAGTCTTCACCACTTTGAAAGTAAGTTTTCAATATTTCCCAATTTTGTTCAAGCGTAATTTTCTGTCTTAACACGAAGAAGAAAGTGTCGCACTCGAAATAACCGATACTTGAAATTGCAAACGCTAGATTGACCATCATCTTATATTTTCCCTAGTTAATAATTTATGGGCAGGTGAAAAAACCCAATTCAAATAGAAACCGCGTTAAAGCAATATTATTGGTTAGAGGAAAGCACGAAACGTGTGAAAAAATTTACGAAGACATTTCGAAAAATAATGATTTACAAATTACGATATGTTCTTATCCAAAAACAAGAAAATTCAAAATCCCAAATAAATTTTTATTTTTTCATTATCTCAATTCAACGAAATATGAACACACACCACTTTCAAAATATCCGACATAATACCAAAAAATATTTGCATACATCTGTTTACCTAATTTTAATACAGAACCAACAACAAATCTATTGTCGATCGTTTTATGTTTTCGTTTCATTGGATTTGTTGTTGGTTTTTTATTATTATTATGCGAAAAAAAAAAAGGACGGTAAACAATTTTTATGAATGAAAATATATTTTTGAACACAATAACCAAAGACCCAATCCATTTGAGATTTTTAGTACTATTTTTAGACACTTCAGCTGGTATGGCGCTTTGAAATTTGCGGTGTCATACTCTCTATCTGTTTACTCAATGGTCCATATTACAAAAATTCGCACCTTCGCATGCCACACCCATATCACACCTTCGCGAGCCACACCAGCATCCAATGGTCGTGTTCAATCGGCCAAAAGTGATAAAAAATATCATGATATTTTTATTACCCTAAATAACACCCTTCCTAAATAATATTAAAAATACCACATCACAATCCAATAATCCTATTGCTAGATACACAAAAAAAAACACAATACATTTTTAATAATTTAGTAAACATTTACTATTTTATTAGTTTGAATTTCTTATTTGTTTCTTCAACATTGGGTTAGACTTATATAAACTATATAACACATATTTGCCTTTATTTTTCAATATTTTTTAAAAACTATTATATACATAATACACGAGTTGAAAAGTTTCCTGTATTGATAATAAAACACAACTTTTTTGGCAATGTTTTTATTTAATCTTCAATATAACCTCATTTTAACTCAATAAATTTAATCCATGACTTTCCAACATTTTTTTCCCTCAATGCAAGTGTTCATGTAAGATATTTTCTATAAGTTCTTTTGAAATATTTTCGATATCAACAATCTCACTCAACCTCACTTTACGATCACTCAATACAATATCATGCATTTTTCCAATCATTTCTGGTGTTGCCACCACCTCTTTTGGGTTCATCATCAAAAACATTTGTGCGACCACGTTTAAATTCACTGACTCGTCCAAAGTTAGGTCAATATCCGTTTTGATATCCGTTCCTAATGAATTGTACCAGGAATTTGAAATTTATGCGTTCTTCACAAAAGATCAGCTTGAAAATCTATGTGTAAAAATAGGGGACTTTTCAGCCCATGTAGTACATATATAAATATATGTATGTATATATATATTTTGCGTCAAAATTAATCATTTATCTAATTATCTGAAAAAAAATTACAATTTTCAAAGTTTAATAACTTCATCAAATATCATTCAGAAATTTTTAAGTTTCTGACTCAAATAAAAGAAGTTTCTTCAAATTCAAATAAAAGAAGTCATTAAAGCCTGTTAATTTTTAATCATTAAAAAAAACTTTTCAACCCTATATTTAAGCATACCTACCCCAAGTAGTCTGGATCTAAATTTATCGTAATCAAGACACTCAAAAAAAATAATTTTTAAAACGTAGAATTTTTTAAAAACTTGGTAAAACATTTTTTGAATACAAAAAATATAAGCATGGCGTTTCTCACGTACAATTCTGGCCTTAAATAAAGCCTTGATGGGTGAAAAAAGGGTTGAAAGTTTACAGTTTTGAATGATTTTGACGATGAAACTATGAAAACTGTTAATTTTTTATTTATTATAATTTTAGAGGGGGATTAATTTTGATGCGAATATATAGAGGAAAATTTTATAAATCACATATTCAATAATCATTTAATTGCCTGATTTTCCTTTCTGCCATCTTTAGTGTTAAGTAAAAGAAAAATTATTTAAATCACGATTTCTTTTTGTTGTTCCGTAAGATAAAGAAGTTAAATATTTTAGAAATTTGTTACCATACTAGTGTATTATTGGTTGTCGAAAAACCACAAAATATTTTTATAATTCTTAAAAAGTTTCTCAACATGTTATTTCACTAATAAATATGATGGTACCATAACTAATATGGACAGAATACATGATGTTTGGATTTTCTTCAGATGGTAAAAATTCCAACAAATTGAATTTTAATAATGGATAACCTTCTTTACATTGTAAAAAATATTCAAATTCTGAACTGAATTTTTGTAAAGTTTAAACGGTAAAAGTGGAAATTTTTTTAATATTACACACTTTCGAGCAACTAAATCGACTCAAACCTTCAGCGCTCACAGAAAGGCGAATTTTTTTAAAACGGCTTAACCGATTTTCACAAGGCACTATTTTTTCGAAAGCCTGATATTTTTACTTTATACTTTTTAGCTTTACACTATTTTCATGAAAATTGGTTCAGTACTTCTTTTTATAATGAATTTTGTATGAAAACGCAACCAAAATTAATGATTAGGAAAAAAAGGGGATATTTCAATTTAAATTACAACAAAAAATTCAAGTAAAACAAAACAATTTTATTAGTCAATACTTAGTATTTCCGCCCGGTTTGCAGGCGGTTCTCCATTGACCTTATTAAGGTTTTAACAAAGACTTGGGGGGATTGCAACCCCACACATCATCCAACGCAATCTTGAGGTCACTGATGTTAGATGGTACCGAATAGAGTTAATAGAAGGACCTCCATTGCTCAAATTCGAGTCGATCTTTGCCGGGGCGTGCTGTCAATTTTGGGTCTCTAGCGAGCCGTCTTGGAGTGAGATTGGCTTCCTTCAAGCGTCTTCTTACTGTCCATGGATTAACAGCTACATCTCCAACTTTTCTTGGCTCCTGCTGCGCATCGATGCCTGTGAGATGGCGATTTTGCAGTGAAGTTAGGACGATAAATCGATCATCCCTCTCAGATGTACACGGATACCGGCTGTTATGTGGTCTCCGATTGGAGGTACCAGTTTCCTGAAACCTTCTAGATACTCTTGAGATAGCAGTTTGGCTCATGTTTAGCTGACGAGCGACTTCTGGTTGATTGCGTCCTTCTTGCAATAAAGCAACAACTTGTGCGGTTTTTTCTGGAGTAGTATCAATAATTTTGAGGAAACAACGAATGAAACTGATAGAGATTGGTTCAGGTCAACGTCTGATAAGTGACTGATGGCAAATATTGGTTAACGTGGTATTATACAGGACGCCAATTGTTTTCACCAAAACCTCGCATTTTGCTAAGATTGCTTTAATTTGAAAAGTATTGTGTATTGTGTCCTTGTAAAGTTAAAATATTAAGCTGTCAAAAAAAGTTGTTTTACTAAAACCGGTTAAGCCATTTTAAAAAAATATTTTTTTTTGTACGCGCGGAGGTTTGAGTCGATTTAGTTGCTCGGGAGTGTATAATACAATATTTATTAATATTAGTTGATGAAACAGAGAAAATAAATGTTTTTTTCAGTGATATCGGAAAAATAGATTATAGGAATCCGTTTAATCACGTAAACATACCAAATCCCTATGCTGCACAAGAATTACCTCAGTCGTATGAATAAATTCATTCCGCTTTAATTTTGTTTCAAGTTACTAATATTGTATTTTAGTTGAACCCCATACAGCCAGTGACTTTACTATAAAGAAAAATTCAATTACGTATTAAAATTAATTCCGCAAACAACACAAAATCTAACAACAAAAGGAAAGATCAATTTTCTTGGGTTCAATTTACCCAAACAAACCTACTACGAATAGTTCAATACCAAAACAAATCGCGATTGGGTAGTTTTTGAATATACAAAATTAAATGACGAGATCACAATATTACCAGGTGTATATAAGACCGAAAATTTTAAAACCACTGTTAATATAACAACAGACAATCCAGAACTTCCTTCAAAATTATCTAATTTATGCCTAACTGTAAACAATTTAGAGAAAATCGAACCAATTCCAATCAATTTAAACACGTAAGTAGATAAAAGGATAATTGAAAATCTCATGGTAATCAAACAAAAAATACAATATTAACAACATATGAAAATCTGGTTTACACAAAAACCTGCAGGTACCCATATTATTACAAAAAGGATGTGATTGACCAAATTCAAGAATTACTAGATACTGGAATTATACGGAATTCAAACAGCGTGTATTCATCACCAATTTGGGTAGTGCCAAAAAAAAACCAGATGCTTCTGGAACCCAAAAAGTGAGAGTCGTGATCGACCATAGGAAATTGAACACAAAAAAAGATAAGTAATAAGACAGTCTCAAGAAATCTGTCTATCATCTGATCAAATTTGACCCGGACTGGTCCATTTAAACCATGCGAGTTATATGTCAGAAACATATACAATATGACAGGAAAAATGCACATGATACAATTCTATTCTAATTAAATATTATCTTCCAAATTGTTCACATAGAAAATGCAAAGTATTAAAGAAACATAAATATAGAACGGAAAACGATATAAAATTTCGAAACATGTTATAAATATGATTTTTAAGTAAAAATAAATAAATTAAAAATAATGCTAACTAATAAAAAATATAATTAATAAATTGTTAATTGTTGTGTTGATGTTGACTCCAAAGAGGTCACACCTAAGCGATTCCAAATTAATAAAAACTGACTCGAAAGAGATCAGCAAAGTTAATAAGTAAAAAATCTATCTATTAAGAGAATAAAAGTGTAATAACAAAATAAAAAATTTTTCTTTTTAAAAAGATTTAAGAACAAAAGTGGCGCAATTGATACGATATCCATCTAAAGATAGATATCTAAGTGATACAAACTTACGTAAAAGTATAAAAAATTTTTAGTGCAGTGAAACAAACAAGTGAAAGTTGTTTCACTATAAACAGGAAACCAATAGAAAAGTTGAAATTTTGTTTTAATAAACTGAGCGAAAATCGGGAATTTTTTTTTACGTTAAAGAGTGTTTAAAAGTAAAGTGGTTAAAAAGTTTTTAAAAGAAAACTGACATATTTTTAAAGGAAACAGTGCAAAAAAGTGAAAGTGTTGGTGCCAAGAAAAGAAAAAATGGAAGAACATTTAAAAATTCAGTTGGAACAACAAAAACACCAGCATAGAATTAACGATCAAAATAATTCAGGACAGTTTAGATCACCTAACATTAGAACTAACAAAGAACAATACAGACAACAATTTAAAACTAACAGAAGTAATCAATACAGAAATAATCACATTCCTAACCAAGAATTAATGGAAGTAAACAATATCACTAGAAATTCTGAATTCAATCAAGAGGTAAATATTATAGAGCAGCCTCATCAAACCAATTACCTATAGTAAAACTAACCTTTGACAATCATACCATAAATTGCTTAATAGACACTGGATCGGATACCAGTTTAATAAAACCAAACATTTTAAAATATAAAATATTTAAATTAGAAAAACCAATAATATATAATTCTTTGGGTGGACCAAATTTTGTCACTGAAAAAACCGTGACCCCCATCCCGAAAGAATTAATGAAAAATGGAACACTAGAATGGAAAATTTTCCTTCTAAAGAGTGTGAAATATGATGCCATAATGGGTATCAATTTTTTAAGGCCATTCGAAGCGATCATTTATACAAAAAACGAATACATGAAAATATTCAACGAATATATTATACGAGATACATATTTCCCTTCATAAATATTGGATATCACAGTGAGCTGGCCCAAATAAACCATCTGGAACCAATAGTTAACTCAAAAGAAGGAATATTTACCAAAATAAATCAAAACCTTTTAGTGAAGAGATTTTAATGAAAAACAAAGATTTATTTTTTTCCGAAGGCGATAATTTGACCTTCACCCACGAAATAAATCATAGTATAAAGTTAAAACATAATAATCCCATTTATATAAAAATTTATCTGTTAAGAATTTAATTTGTCTGTCTGTTAATAAGTTGATTTTTCGGCATTTCTTATAGACAAATATATTAATTGTTCATGGCAATCCCAATATTTTCGATTTGGTAAATCAGAAAAATACAGAGGCCAATCGCTCATAATATATCTACTGAAAAAAAGTAGAAATATCTTCCCTCCTCCCCGTAATTTTGGCTGAAGGCCCAAAGATCTACTTTTTTTCAGTAGATATATTATGAGCGATTGGCCTCTGTATTTTTCTGATTTACCAAATCGAAAATATTGGGTTTGCCATGAACAATTAATATATTTGTCTATAAAAAATGCCGAAAAATCAACTTATAAAAATTTATCGTTACCCACAAATACTTATACGAAAAAGAAATTGAAAAACAAATGCAAGAAATGCTATGCTGTGGATTGTTCCAAAAAAATTGGACAATTCTAATATAAAAAAATGGAGAATTGTTATGGATTACAGAAAAATAAACGAAATCACAATAGATGATAAATTCCCCATTCCAAACATTGAAAATATCTCAGACAAACTAGGAAGAGCCCAATATTTTTCAACAATAGATTTAGCAAAATGCTTCCATCAGATATTAGTAGATAAAAACGATCAAAGTAAAACCGCATTTTCGACGCTATTTGGGCACTATGAGTATGTAAGGATGCCTTTTTGATTGAAAAACGCCCCCGCAACTTTCCAAAGAATAATGAATTCTGTTCTAAGAAAGTTCATTAACAAAATTTGCATAGTATATCTTGATGGCATACTAATTTTTAGCACATCCATACAAGAACATATATTGAGCATAAATAAAATTTTTAATGAATTAAGCGAAATATGAACTAAATATCTGGGACACACGTTGACACCAGAAGAAGTAAAGCCAAACTTGAAAAAGATAACAGATATATTAAATTTAAAATTACCTGAAACACAGAAACAGATAAAGTAATTTCTAGGAGTAACAGGATATTACAGAAACTTCATAAAAGATTATGCAAAAATAGCCCAGCCGATGACGAAATTAGATCCCACATACATAAACGCATTTGAAGAATAAAAAATTTTGTTGACAATCCACCCTATTCTAGCCAACCCACCCAGAGTTCAACAAGTCATTCGTGCTAAACACAGACGCTAGGCAATTTGCAATTGGAGCTGTGTTACTTCAAGATAACCATCCGATAGCTTTCGCGAGTAGAATGTTAAACAACCATGAAATCAGGTACAGTACTACGGAAAAAGAATTAGTAGCAGTAGTATGGTCGATAAAATACTTTAGACCTTATATATATACGGAAAACAATTCGAGTTAAAAACCGATCACCAAGCCTTAAAATGAGTACACACCAAATACTTAGGTAAAGATTTAAATCCCCGTCTCCAAAGATGGATCTTATCACTTGGAGAATATAATATTAAAATTAGTTATTTACAAGGTAAGGAAAATAAGATTGCGGACTTTTTGAGTAGAATTAACACAGATAGCCGTGAAATAATTGAAATAAAAAAATATTTCAATCTAACGAAGGGAGAAACCTCTCTTTACAAAATATTTTTACAGATTACGAAATAAATAATGAAGAAGTAGTAGATGAAACCCCCGATAATAACTCAATACAACCGATACTACATTCTCAATTAGAAGAACAGAATGATAATGTAATAATCCTAGAAACAATTAAAACTGCCTAAACACACCCGACACAGAAGATGAGACACTCTGGATATAGCATGGAAATAGTTAGCAGGAAATCCAAATATTCAGAATCTACGTATGATCAATATCACAATGAACGAACTTATAAACGAAAACAATCATCAATTCCAAATATATGATCAAATTGAAAGGAGAATCCTGTTATTAACAGACGCCATAAACAAACTTGTAGTCAATAATTCAATCGTACACCGAATTGTACTGACTGAACTGGAATTACTACTAATACAGTTAACTCAATACTTGGAGATATTCGAGACGTAATCATTTAAAGTCTTGCTGGCTAGCCATCCCCATCGAAAATATACTGGTTGATCAAGATGTTGAAATATCACTAAATGACGAAGCCCTATCACACCAAAAGTTGCTATAAAAGAAGATACACTGCTATTTATCCTAGAAGTACCAAAACCGGAAGAACACAACTCGACAGTAATGACAGTTGACTGGTAGTCAATGGCAGCATTATCCAGAGTTATCCACAATATCTTATCAAATCCAAATCCAAATTGTTCAAAACTACCAATCACAAGAATTTCGCTCAAAAACTCCGAAACAAAATGATTCAATGATGATTGCATTAAACCTCTTATAATGGGAAGTCAAGCTCAATAAAATGTTGCATCAGAAACCAATACAACGGTAAAATTTGTTTCAGGGGTTAAGTTATTGATAAATAACGCAAAGAACGTAGTACTATCATCCAACTATGGACCTGATAACCGAACCGAATCCAGTTACAGTGAACTTTGAAGAATTCCAATCGTACTAGTGAAAAAGTACGGATGAAGAAATTCAAGAATCACTCCACAATCTTTAAGTCACGCGCCATACAAAATATCCGAAACAGAAAACGGTTAAATAATGTTTACCTGAGGAAAACCAAAAAATAGAAAATACATAAGGGAGAATTATGTTAGCCTTAACGGAATGAAATTGTAAGATTAAAATTAATAAAATAAAGATAAAAGAAATAAAAATTGCTTTTCATCAACTGAGAAATACAGCTTAGAAGATCTAGATACTGAGCTTAACAGGATCATTTTGAAAAATAAAAACAACTAAAGAAAGTATGGTTGTTATAATTTTTTGCTTTCTGATCTACATTAATTTATCTGTAAACCAAGCCAAAAATATCATAATTTGTGGATAATTAATTTAGTTTTTACACCCACAAATACACTAGTATATTCTCAAATTTCTAAAATATTTTTAAATGATGAGTTACAAAAATGTATGACTATGTTAGTGACCCTATTCTGCTTTACCTGAATTATGTTTGAAAAAAAAAAAAAATATCAAAACTACTAAAAAAAAAAATCACCATAGTAGAATAGGGCCACAGGAATTTTTCACCGAATTTTCATTTGAAAAGCGCCCACTCGAATTATTAAGAAAACGCCAAACAAATTATGTTGTGTGGTATCAAGGGGGGAAAGAGGCCATGATCAAGTCAAATTCAAGATTGAACTCACAAAACTATCTTGAATTTTTGAATGAAACAGCTCCCCACTGTACTAGATTCAATTCCACTCATGATGAAAAATACTTTCTTGTATCAACTAAATTGAAATAAAAAACAAAAATTATTAAGTGAGTTTTTCGAGAAAAAATGAGTTTAATGAATTTTTTTATTATTTCTCGCACAATTTTTTTAATTCCACCAATGTTTTCTTTATGGAAAATACGATGCATGGTATTCCTACTTCCAGAAAAGAAATAAGCACTCTGTGCCTTTAAAATTATAGAAAAACAATTGAGTTATCTTAATTTTTAGAAGAGTTATTGGCATTTACATCATTCAAGGTAGTGTGCCATCCTAAAAATTTTGAAATGCAATTGAACTGGATAACGGTTCATTTCCGGGCATATGCGTAGTGGACTTTTTTCATGATATTGATCCAGCTACACGCCCTACTCGTTTGGACTCGTACCAGTGGGGCAGCCAGTATGTGTCTGTTTATACTATATGTATAAAAACATAGGACCACAAGCTAATGAATTTCCACCCTTCGATTTTCAGAACCCTAAATTCCTTCTTCAAGCCCCGTTAAGCGGTATTAAAGGCAGATTCATGACTGCCTTCGTTTGTTTGTTCTGAATTTGTTCGGAAATTATACTTTTTCTTTCGTGTTCCTTCGATTGGTTAAAAAAAATGATCCGGAGTGCTATTCTTGAACCTTTATGAAAATGTTCGTATTGCGAGTTAGTGTAAAAGTATTACGAAAATCCTACAGAAAGAATGAAGGTAATCATGAATTGGCCTTCATTCAGTATGGTGTTTCTATGTGAGACTAACGTTCATTGTTTTGTCGTGGAACCCACCTTGTACAAAATTCGTTCGGAAATATTTTATTTGTGTTTTTGTACGATTTATTGTGTTGATTACCTTATATGTATGTATTTAGAGCTGTGAAATATTTAGGGTAAAATAATAATAATTCATAATAATAATAGTTAATTAATAAAATAGGGATAAATTGATGATTGAATAATAGTATTCCAATCCAATTATTAACAAACAAAATACGATGAGATATAAGATATATAAATCTTTATATGACATCTTATTATTATAAACATAAAATAATAATAAAATTGTTATAAAATAAAACAAATAATAAAATGTATAATATTGTATTTATATACTACACTTAAACATTTGCGATATCATAAAAGTTTCGATACGATGTTGCTTTGACCTCAACTCAATATGCTATTTAAAGTTTAGTTATCAAAAATATTTATTAAAACCGTGAAAATTTCTCATACTACAATAAAAATATTGCTTTGACTGTCCCAGTTTCTATAGATGGAGATACCTGACCTTTCAGATATAGGTCGCATTTGCGCCATGACAAAAACCATACTATTGTCAATTATAAAAGTTGGATAAGTGAAACTAGCGGATAAAAAAAAAATTTAACAAACTACAGGAAAGTGACTTTTATCAAACATATTTCTAATATATGGATGTTGGTTATACGAAACAAAACTCATATTTGCAAATAAGTAATTCAAATTTTATTTTAAATTATAAACTACAGCGAAATCCAGTGATGTATTGATACGATGCAATAATAATTGTCGTGACTGTAGAGTCAATAATAGTATCGGTAAAATTAGTTTTTTCTAGGTCGGTACAACCTTCTTTGACATTCGTGTGACGTTTGAGCAGAATACGTTCATATTAGTGTGAGTTTGGCAGCCATTTGTTTATGACGCGAAAAGTTTGTCTGGCGATTTTTACTATGGAAAAAAAATTGAATAACGAGATTGCTTGAAATTTTGTTTTTTCAATGGAATTACGACTACGGAATCATTGAAAATGTTGCAGAAGTATTTTGGGAAGTCTACTCTATCGAGAACGCAAGTACTTGAGTAGCATAAGGCATTCATTGAGGGTCGTGAGGTCGTAGAAAACTTGCCGAATGCGAGTCATCCATCCACCTCTGTTAACGACGATAATATCGAAAAAGTGAAGAAAATTATGCTCGAAAATCGTATTGTTGGCATTAGAGAGATATCAGAGGGTCTCAACATCTCTTATGGATCGACTCAACACATTTTGGTTGATGTTTTAGGTATGAAACGCGTTGCCGCTCGACTAGTGCCGAAAGACTTGAATTTTTTGCAAAAAGAAAATCGAGTAGAGGTCGCAAAAGAGATGGTTGCCAATGTAGCTGATGACCCTACATTCATCAAACGAATTATTATTGGTGAACGAGACTGGGGGTTTATGAATATGACGTCAAAACTGCCCAACAATCTAGCAAATGGCGCGCCAAAAATGAGCTAAAACCGAAAAAAATACGTCAAAGTCGCTCGAAAATCAAGAAAATGCTCATCGTTTTCTTCGATTACCGTGCTATGGTTCACCATGAATTCGTTCCAGAGGGTCAAACAATTCATGGATTTTTCACCACGATAATGCGCCGTCACATTCCAGCCTGATTGTGACTGAATTTTTGGCCAAACACGAAACAAAAGTCATCGCTCAGTCACCGTACTCGCCAGATTTGGCTCCCTGTGACTTTTTCCTGTTTCCGAAACTCAAATATTCGCTCCGAGGAACGCGCCATAAGTCGATTGAAGCCATAAAAAGAAATTCGCTGAAGGAACTAAAGATATGTATGGAAAAATAGATTAACCGTTGGCATGCTTGTATTGGCTCAAAAGGGCCTATTTTGAAGGCGATAATAAAGATTTGTATTAAAATACATAAAACTGTTATTCTATTTACCAGTCTGGGTCAAATTTGATCAGATGGTATATATCAACGGTGGCCAAGCCCAATGAGTATTTTTGACAAATTTTGAATTTTAAATAGAGCAATAAAACTCTGATTAAAAAAAAATCAACTAGACGCGTTGTCCTCGCGGTTCGCGAGCCGCATGTCTCAAGATGGAATAAATATTTATGTGGCTTTCACACTCATTCCACAGTGATAAATTCTGTGACTCTGGATGCACAAATAATTACCGCGTTGTCCAGTTGATTTTTCTTTTCTCGGAGTTTTATTGCTCTATTTAAAATTCAAAACTTGTCAAAAATACTCATTTGGCTTGGCCACCGTGGGTATATATGAATGATAATCTATAAAATAGGTACTTCCGTTCGAATGTAAAACAAATGTATAAGCTAAGAGACATGTTGTTATATGAAATAAAGAGAAAAGATTAAATAATATCAACAAATATTGCGTCTTTATTGTATCATCTCGGCATAAATTTAACATTGGTGATGAGATAAATTGTGAAGGTGTTAAGAAATACAGAAATTGTGATAAATTAAAAAAAAAAAGGTGTGAAAATGAGCGAATATCAAAAATCTCTCTTGTTTATAAGGGGAGATTTGAACAATTCATCACCGTATTTAAGATGGATGATGGATGACAAGCAAAAGAATGTAGGTAACGAGACGTATCAATTTATGTACAATTTATGGTGTCCAGATGAATTGAGTGGAAGTAACGTATGCGGATGCCCGTGGCGTACTGCAGCTATCGGGGGGGTCACAGGTGGTGGATAGTGGACGGCCTATCGATAGGTAGGCTAGCGGTGAATTAAATAAGCCGCCCCCAACCGCAGTCCAGCTGGTGGGAGAGTCTCAGGGAACTGGGGAGTGGTTAACCTCAGTTCATTAAATTCTGAGTGCCTATGATGCCCAGCATGGAAAGGCGAACAGATGGCGCCAGAAAACCATCGACCAATAACCACGGCGGACTGGGCGTCGTGTCCTCTCTGCACCTCCGGAGTCTCCGCAAGTGATGAGTGGGGTACCCCTATAAACGGGTGACCCGGGGAATGGAATGGATCCCATTGGATTGGGCTCTCCATGTGGATAGGTGAAAGGGGGAGAGAATGTGGGCGGAGGGAAGGGGGTGCAGGGAGGCCGCGGTGCTAGCGAGCCGAATGGGCTGGATTAAGGTGTTAAGCGACCCGTGCTGATGATCAACTAGGCTGGGGGCCCATTTAACAAAGCCCAGTCGCTAACGGAGCCCTCTGGATATCTGGCGACCTCCAGTTGTATTTAGCCTTACCTGCGTATTCGGATCTCTGCGCAGGCGGACCGCTATTTCTCCGATACTCGTGGGAATCAGATGGAAAGATCGAACACCGAAAAAACAAAGGGCACCGGCTCTCCTCAAAAGCCGGTATCAGTGAATGGGGGTACCTCGAACCAGACGGGTGGGGCCTCTAAAGTTGCAAAGGGAGTTGGCTCTAGGGCAAAAGTCCCGGGAGTTAGCGGTACCAGCGCAGCACAGGGGAGTGGGACGAGAGACATTCCTCCGGCGAAAAAAAGATACAGGAATCGCCGCTCGGCATTCCGAATTCTCGAGAAGTGGGCTGCGACTCCCGAGGGGCAGCTTACGGAAGAGCAAAGAACATCAGTAGCTTGGGCAAGGAGCACTGTGGGTTGCGGAGCCTCGGAAAGGGACCATGTGTCGAAAAGACAGCGGTCCCAGGACGAGGTGGAAGTAGTCAACAGCAAGCGGGCCAAGTTGGTGACTGAAAGGAAGCCGAGCTCCAACTCAGGAACAAAGCTGTTCAGCGATGTCCTGACGGAGCATGTGTTGATGCTAGCCGTCATTGACGAAAGTCAAGAAGATGGGAGCATCACGGCCGAAAAATGGAGGCTGGTGTATAATGCACTCAACCTCGTCTTTTTAAAGGTCCTGGGTGAAAATCCGGGACCTCCCCCATCCTGCGGAGATGCGGGGTGGTATCAAGGGCGTGTGAAGATGACTGCATGCTTGGACTCTAGATCTGTGGATCTATATAAAAAGGCTATAGCCAAAGTAGGGGAGGTGTGGCCAGGCGCAAAGCTTGCGGCAGTTAGTCATGAGGAAATTCCCAGCAGGCCGAGGGCACGTGTCTGGCTGCCATCCGAACCGGCTAGCCCTGACGAGGCTTTGGAAATCATTCAGGCCAGTAACCCGAGTCTTCCGACCGGAAATTGGAAGATCGTCAAGCAGGAGGAGGCGAAGGCGGGCTCGAAATTATCAATTATGGTAATAAATAAGGAGTCCCTTGCCCTCCTGCACAAAACGAAGGGAGTAATTGACTTCGGTTTCGGGTCAATTACTCTCAACGTTTATAAAAAGGATGGGGCGGAAGCGCGTACGGGAGGCCAACCGGAGGATGGTGGCAACCCGCCCAGGCCTGAAGGGGGTACCAGCAGCATGGGGGAGAAGCTGAGGGTATGGGGGAGAGTGAATCCGGCGACCTCGGTCGGACAAGGCCTCCCTTGAAGCATAAGGAGGGGCACATAAGCGAAGGAGCTGGTGTACCGATGGAGGAGGCTGTCGGCAGCCCGGCCAGACGGGTCGGCACTGACAAGTCCTCTACACAGGGTATGAGGGATGGCGAGACGGGTGGATCCGGCGCACCCCAAAATACCGAGAAATAATATTCCTGCGGTAGCAGGAATATACCATAGAGATAGGTAGAGGTTAAATGGTTATGATTAAGATAACACAAATTAACCTTCACCATTCTAAGGCTGCTTCGGCAGCTCTACTCCTCAGGCTGACTAGTTCGGGTGAGGATGTGATATTAATCCAAGAACCTTGGATTAACAACAACAGGATCTGTGGCCTCAGAACCAAGGGGTATAAAATTATATCCTCTAGTAAGTCTGGGAAGATCAGATCTTGTATTCTTGGGAAAAATAATATTAATCTTTTCCTTCTCTCTCAATACAGCAATGGTGACACTACTGCAGTTAGCCTGGAAGTAGGCACTTGTAGATTCTGGCTAGTTTCAGCCTACATGGACCGGGAGAAGGAGGTTCCTCCAGATAACCTGGAGGAGCTGATCCGTAAAGCGGAACAATCAAAGGTAGGTGTGGTACTGGGAGTTGATGCTAATGCGCATCACACTATCTGGGGAAGCAAAGACATTAATGAAAGAGGTGAGTCGTTTTTTGATTATTTGATGAGTACTAACCTTTCAGTGTGTAATATTGGGCGGGAACCCACATTTATTACTAGTAACAGGCAGGAGGTTCTAGACGTGACCCTTGCCTCAAATAATATTCTTCATATGGTTAAAAATTGGAGGGTGGATAAGGAACACTCCTTTTCTGATCATCGATATTTAACCTATAGCCTCGATATTCACCCTGCTACCCGGGAAGCCTTCAGGAACCCTAGAAGGACCAACTGGAGCAAATATGGGGAATTATTGGAGGAAATGTTACCGACGAGGGCTATGGAGCCCCCGACGACCGTTGGGGAGCTGGAGGACATGGTGGCTAGTGTTACTAACGCATTCAACCGATCCTTTCGCGCTGCCTGCCCACTGGCTAAGCCTAGGGGTAGGCAAAAACCGGTATGGTGGTCCAGGGAACTGGGAACCTATCGTAAGGCTTGTAGGATAGCCTTTAATAGAGCCAAAAATACAAGGGAGGCTCAGGATTGGGACTCCTATAAGGAGAAACTCGGAATTTATAAGAAAGAATTAAGAAAGGCACAAAGGAGGTCTTGGAGAATCTTCTGTGATAATATGGAAGAGGTATCCGAAACCTCCCGCCTTAGGAAGATTCTTTCCAAAAGTACATCTAGTCCTAGTTTTTTGATAAAACCGGACGGATCTTGGACAGCTTCTAGTGGAGAATCTCTGGAGCTTCTCTTCGAGACACACTTCTCAGGGAGCTTTCAAGACCTGTTGGTGCGTAGCAATCATCAGGAATCACTGTCAGTAACCACAGAGGATATCGTAACCAGAAAACGGATCCTATGGGCACTGAGGGATTTTAAACCATTTAAATCGGCTGGTCCGGATCAAATTATACCAGCGGAACTTCAAAACAACTCAGTAATTATTCTTCCCTACCTGGAAGCTATATTCAAAGGGTGTTTGAAGCTGGGCTATATTCCTAGGTACTGGACGGAGGTCAATGTGGTGTTCATACCGAAAGCGGGGAAAAGCTCACATGTCTATCCTAAGGACCTAAGACCAATAACTCTATCATCCTTACTTTTGAAAACCTTGGAAAGGCTGATGGATGTATACATCAGAGATAAAATAGGTGCCAGGAAGTGGGCATCGTCTCAGCACGCGTACACAAAGGGTAGATCTGTGGACACTGCTCTGCACGCCTTGGTGTCTACGATTGAGAAATCGATTAATTCGAAGGAATTCTATTTGGTGGCCTTCCTGGATATAGAAGGCGCCTTTAATAATGTGAAAGCGGAGGCAATCAAGGAGGGATTGTCATTTTTGGAGGTGGACGTTCCTCTGATAGGGTTAATCAATTATATGCTGGAAAGCAGGATTGTTAGCTCGAAGTTGGGGGACTCCACCTTCAAGAGGCGAGTAACTAGGGGAACACCGCAGGGGGGGGGGGGGGTTCTGTCCCCTCTTCTCTGGAACATAGTGGTAAACGGGTTACTAATTGAATTGGAGAGAGAGGGTATTGAAGTTATTGCGTACGCAGATGACGTAGCTTTAGCTGTTACCGGGAAATTCCTGGGCACGATTGTAGACGTAATGCAGAATGCGCTTACCATCGTTACGAAATGGGCTGGCAAATGTGGACTTGGTATTAACCCGTCCAAGACAGAGCTGGTACTCTTTACTAAGAAATACAAAATCCCGGTAGTTGTCCCTCCTACCTTAAATGGCACGAGACTTGCTTTTACTGATAGAGCTAGATATCTGGGCATTATCTTGGACAGTAAGCTTAGTTGGAAGCCCAACATGTTGGAGAGAATAAACAAAGCTACTATTGCTTTGTACTCCTGTAGGAACGCCATTGGTCATAGATGGGGTCTGAAGCCGGAGCTGGTACACTGGCTCTACACCGCTGTAGTGAGACCTGTACTCATGTACGGGGTGGGTGTTTGGTGGCCAGCTCTGGATAAGGTAACTTACAAAAGTAAGATTGAGAGAGTGCAAAGAACGGCCTGTATGCTTGTTAGCGGGGCATTGAGGTCGACACCGACAAGTGCCTTAGAGGTTATGTTGCACCTTCTTCCGGTCGACATTTTTGGCAAACAGATGGCGGCAAATACGGCTGTACGACTTGCAGCCGTCTCTCAGTGGAGGTGTCTTAGTATAGGACACTCTACTATCGTCAGATCGTTGAAGGATGAGCTGGCGAATCTTGACTACATTAAACCTACTCTACGCTTCGAGAAGCGATTTCGGATCTCCTTCCCTTCAAGGGAATCCTGGAGGGATAGACCGTCATCGGAAACTGAAGCGTTGCAATTCTTCACAGATGGCTCCAAGCTAGACGGCAAAGTAGGAGCTGGAGTATTCTGTGACAAATTAAATGTAAATATTTCTATTCGTCTCCCTGATTACTGCAGCGTATACCAAGCTGAAGTCGTAGCGATTGAGGAGGTCATGACGTGGTTGAAGCATAATGTGTTATCCTCAGACGATATCACAATCTATGTGGACAGTCAAGCGGCGATCCGGTCGTTAGAATCGGTGTCTTTGGCGTCACGGGTGGCGTTGAGTTGTCACTCATCTCTAAATGAGATGGGTGAGCATTTCAACATCCAGGTAGTCTGGGTCCCAGGTCACTCGGGCGTCATGGGGAACTGCAGGGCAGATGAACTTGCTAGGCATGGTACGACTCTCCAGCTGCAACCGGAAAGGGCAAGTCTGGGGAGGCCTATCACAGCGCTGAGACAAGCACTTGGGAAATTTATAAGAAAAGCAAAAACTATTCAAATTTAGATGACTTTTTGCTCTGCTTAGTTATAATTGTTATGTATTGAGGTCGTACTTAGCGATTGGGATCGAGAATTCTCGGCTCGAGAATTCTCGGGAATTTTTCAACTTTTGTATTTCTTATTTCCCGGGAAGTTCATTTATTTTTCTCGAGAAATTTTGAAAAAAAAAGGTTTCACCAAATCGACCATTTTTCATTAAACGATCCACCAAATTCGACGCATTTTTCATTAAACTACCTCTCAAATTCGCCCATTCACCTTCCATTAAACATACTCATTTTATTTGTCAAATTTTTTTATTTAAATTAGAAAACTATTAAAATACAATCATAAAAGTATTGTATAGTGGTTTTTTTGAATAGTTTTTTAAATAAAAATATCAAAATTAATTAAAATCGTTTACAAATGTAAAACTTATATTTGCAAACCGCCATTAGATCTAAACTAAACCAAGTTTTTGCAAAACAAACAAAATTACTCCTGTTCGAGTTCTAACCAGGGATCGGAAAACCCTAAGATTTCGTTACGTTATTGGAAAAAATTCCCAAATTTTTTTTGATCACGTTATAACGTTATTTAACCTTAAATTATGTGAAACGTTACGTTACATAACGTTATCTAGCATTAGTTAATGTTTTTAACGTTATTGAACGAACAACGTTATCAAAAGTTAAGAAAGGTTAGTAAGGTTTTAACACTAGAACTACCGACAAGTCAAAATGAAGATTCGAGAATGAGGGAAAAGAGTGAATTCAATAAATGTACAATCCGTCATTTTGACGGATCAATAATTCTAGTGTTAAATAA
Source organism: Tipula vernalis (assembly GCA_958295665.1). Lineage (NCBI taxonomy): Eukaryota > Metazoa > Arthropoda > Insecta > Diptera > Tipulidae > Tipula > Tipula vernalis. The sequence goes on from OY282561.1 coordinate 1,216,627, forward strand.
TGCTACCAGGAATAAACACATTTTTTATAAGGTTATTTTATTTGGTTATATCAAAATTTTATAAGGTTATCTGTTACGGTTACGTTATAACATAACCTAATAGGTTTGGTTACGTTTTCTTGAAAAACTTCGCAGTTTTAGCGTTTTTTAACGTTATTCGGGTAACGTTATATAACGTTATCCGTCCCTGGTTCTAACCTCAAAATTTCTTGTTATTTGATCTTATACTTTATACAGTAAGTTAAATTACGTTTAAAATGATTCTTCAAAATTAATAAAAACAATTTTTATAGCCCTCATAAAAAATGACCGAAAACAATTATAGTGATTGCTGGAAATTTTTTAAACAATCTGCAGATAAAAATACTGCCGAATGCAATTTGTGTAATAAACATTTGTCGTGCAAAGGATCATCAACTACAGGTTTGCATCGGCATTTAGATGGCAAGCACGGCATGAAGAAAATAGTTCCGCGAATGCAGCCGGGCAGTTCATCTTCAAATGCCAAGCATGGACAGAAACAGGGTAAAATAGACAATTTTTTTCGAAAAAAACCACACCATTAGAAGAAATAGTTTCGGAATTAGCGGCGTATGATAACATCCCTATCTATAAAATTTCCACCTGTGCTTTTATACGTAGCAGCTTGAAACTACAAGGTCATAAACTGCCAAAATATCCAACCGATATAATGAATTTAGTATATAAATTTTACGAAAAAACGAAACAAGAAACTATTAACAAAATAAATATTATAAAAGCTGGCAATGGTAAGGTTTCGTTGTCCATAGACGAGTGGACCAGTTTTCGCAATAGGTAATATTTGAATATTCAAATATATTACGAAAATTTAAAATCGGATAACCTTGGGCTAATTCGAATAAACGGAAGTTGTCCAGCGGAAAAGTTGTTGGAACTAGTAAATGAAAAACTAAACTCATTCAATATAAGTTTTATGAATGATATTATTGCTACCACAAGCGATGGAGCATCCGTTATGGTAAAGTTCGGAGCTTTATCACCAGTTTATTTACAGTTATGCTATAATCATGCTGTTCACCTTGCTGTCATAAAAATATTTTACGAAAAATCGGAAAATGCTCATTGTTTAGAATTTGAAAGCTCTTTAGAATCGCAAACGGAAAATAACGACTGTTTTCAACATGGAAACCAATCCGACGAAGAATATATATAAATAAAATTTCGAATTAGTTAACACACACAACATTAATAGAACAATAATGAAGATGAGAAAAATTGTAAACATTTTTAAGAGGTCGCCTGTGAAAAATACGGTTTTACAAAACAACGTAACACAAATTGAAAAATTTGAATTGAATTTAATATTAGATTGTAAAACTCGCTGGAGTAGTTGAACGGTTTTTACGGATCCTTGAACCGGTTTTAAAATCGTTGGAAGAGCTAAATTTAAAAGATATGTGGAATAGCGACGACACGACCATTGCGAAAAACATTTTAGAAGTTTTAAACCCAATTCAAATCGCCGTGGAAGCACTATCACGCCTTGATGCGAATTTATTATCTAGCGAAGGCATACTAGAGTTTCTTTTTGAAACACTCCAAGAAAACAATTCTTGTATTAGTCATGAATTATTAAATGAAATAAAACTACAAATAGGAAAACGCCGTAATAAACCACTTATTTCTTTACTAAAATTTTTGAATAATCACAATAGTGTGAATCAATGTTCTACGAGAAGAACTGACGTAGACGTTGACAATTTTTTTCAATCTACATCAATGAACGAAATTGTTAAAACCGCTAAACAATTTATGATAAAATATAACATACAAACTGAAATTGCGGATGAAAATGATAGTTTCGATGGTGATGATATAGATAATGGGCCAGATAATGAAAATAATAAAAGTGAAAATTTAAAAGAAAAACTGGAGAAAGCAATAAAAAGATCTACGTCGACGGTTTCAAAAGTAAGACAACAAATCGAGCCCCAGACGATTAGTAAGGAATTAAATTTATATAAATTAACGGGGCAATTAACGCCAAATTTAAAGATGCTGAAAGATGCTTTGTTCACCATCAAACTGACCTCAACCCAAAATGAGCGTAACTTTTCTATAGGAGGCAACCTAGTAACAAAAAATAGAACAAGATTATCTGATAAAGCAGTGGACGTGTTCTGTTTTGAAATCGTATTTCATTAACAAAAAATTTCACTAAATTTTATTTATTTATAATTTTTTTTAAATGTATTAATTTTTTTATTTAATTTAATTTGAATTTGAAATAGTAATGCAATATATTTGTTTAATAATGAATAAACATTCATAAATCATAATATCAATGTATGAAATGTGATATTATTATACTTAATCTGTCTTTTTTTAATTTTGTATAAATTTCTCGAGAATTCTCGAGAATCTCGAGAACCGTAAAAAAAATTTCTCGATTTCTCGAGAAATAAATTTTATCGAGAAATCCCAATCGCTAGTCGTACTGTATGAATGTAAACGAACTTCATAGTGTACATTAGGTTTGGTTGGGTTTTGACGTCCAAAAGTGGAACAAGCGTATCTTTGGATATCTTAAGAAATAAACATTATAAGAAATCGTGTTTCATATTAAACCCAGGCATTACAATTGGCAACGAGATGTTATAATCGAAAGCGTGTAGAAATAATTAAAATTAAGAATAAAGATTTTTTTTTTTGTTTTGTTTTGTGGGGATGAAAGAAGAACCAAATTGATATCAAAATGGCGGAACGTGTTCATGTTCCGATATTCGATCATACGTTAGAGGATTGGAAAATTTATAAAACGAGATTACCCCAGATATTTGATAAATTGGAGATAAAAGACACGGATGACAATGTGGAAAACAAAAAAAATCGGTTCTACTGGATTGTTTGGGCAGAGAAACGTATGGAGTTTTATATGGAATAGTCGATCCAGTTATTCCGTTCGACAAAACTTATGTGTTGGTCAAAATAATGGATGAGCATTTTGTACGTGGAAAGAAAGCATTTTTCCGTGAGCAAAAAGAAGATGATGAATCTATTCAAGATTATTTAACCCGTATTCGTAAAATGGCATCAAAATGTGCGTTTGGAGAGCGACCGATTAGAGGCTTTGTTAGTGGATACATTTGTCATGGGTATGACCCGGTAAGGTTTTTGACAGATTAAGTGAAAAAGAAAATTGGTCGTTAACGGAAGCGGTGACTATGGCGAAGAAATATGAAGTTAAGCTGATTAGAAACGATGAGTTATCAGCAGATGTGAATTGGGTAAATAAAAAGGAAGGTCTTCCAAATCGAAATTACAGTGGTGGCAAACAAAACGTAACCGATGAACGAGGAGGTGTAATAGATGTAAAAACATCTACGAAATGTGAACATTGCGGATTTAGGAATCATTCTTCAATTAGATGCAAATTCAAGAATGCAACATGCTACGGCTGTAATAAAAAGGGTCACCTGCTTGCGATTTGTAAAGAGGTGAAAATTAACGTAGTGAGTAATTCCGCGCCTAATAGTGAGTTTAAAGGAGATCGAAATTTGGACAAATTGTCTTCGGAGTCAGCCGGAATGCATGAAATTCTGTCAATTGGCGGGAATGAACGGTTGTGCAGTTCAAGTATAACGGAAAATTTTAATCCGTTTTTAATTAGAATTAAGATTCTAAAGGAGATGGTTACTTTCCAAATCGATTCCGGAGCCGGGGTTTCAGCTATTCCAGCGCGTATGTTCTTTCAAAGATTTCCATCAGTGAAATTGTTACCTGATACTACTACGGTAAAAAGTTACGGCGGCGGAGAACTTAAAGTTGTGGGGGCGTTTGAACCGAAAATATTGTATAATGAGGTAACAAGAAAATTTAGGATTTTAGTGTTTGAGAATGCGTCAATGCCCATTGTTGGACGTGATTTCATTAGAGAATTCAAAATTAAGGTCGTGTCGATTAATAACGTGGTTGATGGTGAGGTTAAAGAAGTAGATCAGGTAGTGAAGGATTACAAAGAGCTCTTTGATGGTAAAATTGGGAAGTTGAAAGGAGGGATAATAAAGTTAGAGGTGGATGAAACGGCGCAGCCGAAGTTCTTTAATGCACGACCTGTACCGCATGCGTTCAGAGATGTGGTAGAGCACCAAATAAGAGATCTGGAGAGACAGGGGGTTATTACGCGTATAGATTCAGCAGTATGGGGTACACCTTTAGTTTCAATTTTGAAGTCCGATGGAAACATTAGAATCTGTGCGGATTCCAAGACGACTGTAAATCCGCATTTAGCAGATGTTAAGTACCCGTTGCCTCGAATCTCGGAAATCTTCGCTAAGCTTCAAGGAAATAAAATATTTTCAACCATCGATTTGGCTCGCGCCTATAATCAAATAGAATTGGAAGAAAATTCCCGAAAATTGGTCGCTTGGAGTACGCATGTAGGAAGTTTCATGATGAATCGTTGCCATTTGGCATCAAGCCAGCGACTCATAAATTTTCTTGATGATATAATTATCGCGGCACCGGACCTGAATACTCATAATATACGATTGCGACAAGTTTTCGAGAGACTTAAAGAAGCTAATTTAAAGTTAAATAAGGATAAGTGTGTGTTTGCTAAACCACAGTTAAGTTTTGAGATGGTATAAGAAAACCATCTAATAATGAAGCTATTTTGGACGCACCTCAGCCGATCGACGTCAAGCAGTTGCGATCTTTTTGTGGAATGGTAAACTATTACGGGAAGTTTATTGCAAATCTAGCAACGAAGATGTCTCCGCTTTACAACGTTTTGAAAAAGGGGGTGGAATTTGAGTGGACAAAAGATTGCCAGGACGCATTCGAAGTATTAAAAAAAGATATTGTCAGATATAGTTTTGACGCATTACGACGCGAAGTTGCCGCTGTTGCTGACTTGTGATGCTTCAGCTACAGGTATTGGCACTTTAATTTCACATGTTTTTCCGGATGGTACGGAGAGGCCAATAGAATTTGCGTCGCGGATTTTATCTAAAGCTGAGAGAAATTACGGAATGATACAAAAGGAAGCCTTGGCGATTATTTACGGAACCAACAAGTTTTATCAATATTTGATAGGTCGTCCGTTTACTACAGTAACAGATCACAAACCATTGTTGGGCATTTTTGGGGACAAAAAGGGGATACCGCAAATGTCAGCAAGCCGTATGCAGAAATGGGCGTTACATTTATCAGGATTCAATTTCATTATTAAATATGTGGGTTCTGATAAAAATTCTGCAGATATGTTATCGCGTTTGCCGATCGGAAAGAGTCCCAGCGATGGGCACGAAGAAGGAGAGGCAACATATCTTTGTCACGTTCAAAACAATAGTAGTTTGAGAATTGATTTTGAGACGATGGTAGAGGAAACGGCTAAAGACAGAGATTTAACAAAGGTAATGGAATGTCTTAAGATCGGGAAATTTGACGAGATTAAACAAGTGAATCTGCAGTGTTTCTTCGAAAAACGAGATCAATTAGCAGTCGAAAAAAATATTTTAATGTGGGGATACAGGATGGTCGTACCGACCGATTTGAGAAATCAAATTTTGAAACAAGTGCATGAGACGCACATGGGAATGGTAAAAACTAAATCAATATTACGTTCGTATGTGTGGTGGCCGGGTATGGATAAGGATATCGAACGATGGCTGGGAAGCTGTGAGGCGTGCTTAATTCATGGGAAAAGTCCAAATAAAGTGCCATCCATTCCGTGGCCAAAACCCAGTAGAGCTTGGGGCAGAATACATATGGACTTCGGCGGTCCAATCAAAGGATATTATTTCTTAATAATAATTGATGCCCTCACTAGGTGGATAGAGGTGTTTGGTACGAAGGATATGACAACAAGTTTCACAATACGGAAGTTGCAGATGATATAGTGTCAGATAACAGGCGGCAGTTTGTGTCTGAGGATTTCAAAGATTATTTATCGAAACATGGCATCACGCAAAGACTGACTTCTCCGGGGTATCCAGCTACAAATGGAGCAGCGGAAAACGCTGTGAAAACCGTTAAAAACGCCATTAAAAAGTCTTTGTTTGATAATCCAAATGCCAGTGTCGAGGTGGTGGTAAATAAATTTTTATTAGACTACAGAAACTCGAATCATTCGACAACGGGTAAAGCACCAGCAGCAGTGTTACTTGGATAAAAGCCAAAAATCCAGTTAGATTTACTGAAGCCGAAAAATCATTTGCTAACAGTCGTACCAGTTAATAATGGATACGTTAACCCGATAGAACGTAAGTTCAAACCGAACGATTTGGTAATGGTGAGGGATTATCGTAATGCTAATAAACCGGGCTGGCAAAAAGCTATTATCGTAAAGGTATATGGTAGTAGAAATTATTTATCCAGAGTTCGTGTTATCAAAAGACATATTAATCAGATTCGACCACGGTTGATCCGATCTGAAAATTATCAGTGTAAACAGAACAAATTTGAGCCAGTAACTAAGCAGAGTGAAAGAACCAATGGGATTGAAAAGGTAAACTTGTTTTTTTTTAAGGAGCCGGAAGCGACAACAATAAGACATAATACATGTGATGTGGAGGGTGCTGAAGAATTCGATATAAGTGAAGTGGTTGATAACGACGAAAAGTTTGTTTATGACCTTATCAGTGGGATTCTTGACAGAATTGTTTACGAAACAGGAGAGGAGAGTCATCACAATTTGAGGGATAGAAATATAATTAAGAAACCATTTAGATTTAGATAAATGCTAATATAAGTTAATAATTTTATAAAGTTGATAAGGGGAGTGAGGTTATAGAACCGTTAAATTTAAAGTAAATCATTCGTTGTAATATTTAATTAATATTATATTATTATAATCATTAATCATTAATCACTATAATTATTAACCTCCTTTGAAAGCGACCCTACTGTTAGTAATTGCCAATTTAACATTCCGTACCTATCAATAACTGAAGATGACATTTATGAATATCTGTCAGATTTTAATGATGGATGTGGGCCTGATGGTATACCTTCGTCAATACTTAAATGTGTGAGCTCATATATTGTAACTCCATTATGTTATCTTTTCAACCAATCATTAATTTCTGGACAATTTCCTTCAGCTTGGAAAATTTCTCACATTGTTCCAATTTACAAAACCGTTCTGATATATCAAATTATCGTGGTATTTCAATTCTTTCGTCTATACCAAAACTTTTCGAATTAATTGTGTCGAAACATTTGTTATTCCATACTAAAGAGATAATTTCTTGTTTCCAGCATGGTTTTACCAGTGGTAAATCTACGACTACCAATCTGTTGCAATTTACTAAATTCACTATTGAGTCACTTGAATCTAAAGGCGCCCAAGTTGATTCAATTTACTTTGATTTTGCTAAAGCTTTTGATTCAATCGACCATAAAATTATTATTGAAAAACTTTCGGTTATTGGTCTTGATCCAAATTTTCTTAAATGGATTTCTTCTTATCTAGTTGGTAGGAAGCAGTATGTTCTATTGAATGATGTTAAGTCAGATTATATCTATTGTCATTCAGGAGTCCCTCAGGGGTCCCATTTAGGCCCAATTATATTTCTTTTATTCGTGAATGATATTCCTAATATTTTTAAATTCTGTAAATGTTTATTATTTGCTGATGATTTGAAGATTTTCATGCATGTTCAATCTGTAAGTGATGCTGAGGTTTTGCAATCCGAAATTAATATACTGTCTAGTTGGTGCTCTAAGAATAAATTGTTCATCAATGTACAAAAGTGTAAGGTGATGTCGTTTTTCAGAACACTCAATCCAAATATTGTCAATTATTATTTTGATGGAGATCTACTTTGTAGAGTAACTTCAACTGTTGATTTAGGAGTTCTGTTTGATCAGAAATTAACTTTTGCTTTACACATAGATAAAATAATATTAAAGGCCAATTCTATGTTAGGTTTTATTTTTAGAATGACAAAGGATTTTATGGATGCATTTTCGTGTGTTAGTCTATATACTTCTTTAGTAAGATCTCACCTTGAATATGCTGTAGTGGTTTGGTATCCTCATCAGGATGTGCATATTGCAAGATTGGAATCTATTCAGAAACGTTTTACTATCTATATGGCCAGGAAGCTTGGTCATTTATCTGATCGTCATCTACCTATGTGGGAACAGGTGCGAAGTCTCCCATCGTATGTGATTCGGTGTGAGTGCCTTCATATTGATACGTTGGTTAAACGCCGAAAAATTGCATCTGCCTTGTTTGTTAGTGATTCCCTTAGTGGCCGCATCAAGTGTCCTGAACTCATTTCTGCTTGGAGCATTTATGTACCTACCAGAAGCTTGCGTCCAAGGGAATTTTTGTTTGTTGACTTTCATAGAACGAATTATGGTTCCAATGAGCCAACCAAGTCAATGGCTAGAATTTTTAATGAGTTTTACCATTTATTTAATTTTGAGAGATCCAGAGTGTATTTTCGTAAGGCAATCAGAAATTGCAATTTTTAATCTCATTTTACGTTTTTAAAGTTTTCGTTTTTTCATGTTCCGTATTGTTAGTATTCCTTTTATTTTTTTTTAATCTATAATAATTCTTTTTTTACTATTCATTAAGTTTTTAACTGTAGAATAGATTTAAATAAATAAATAAATCATCTTCCTTATATCATTAATAAGGAAGATGTTCCGGCGTTTAAAATTTTGGCTCAAACAGAATCAATAATTCAAAAAATTAATGGTGAACATCAACAAAACGTTGCAAGGTTTCAAGTTTGCAATGTTCTTCAAAATTTCTTGTCGCGGAATTGTATCCTAACAATGAAAGAAAAATGTTTAAAACATTTGGCTATTGAAACAAAAAATTTTATGACACACAATCAAAATATCATTGTTTTAATAGCGGATAAAGGAAATATGTCGGTAATAATGTTAAGATCATGAGGACCATGGACCCCACACTTTCACTACAAAATTTGAACAACAAAAAAATTAAAAATTTATTTTTAGGCAATTATATTGACCGGGAAACTAAGACCAAGCTTACTACCTACTCTTCAGTTGTACCTAAATTGTACGGACTTCCCAAAATCCATAAACCGGATCATCCACTTAGGCCTATTATATGTTTCATAAATAGCCCTACATATAAAACATCAAAATATTTAGCTGAAACGTTGAAAAGTTAAATTGATAATCGGAGGTACAATTGTAAAAATTCGTACGAATGATTTCGTAAAAAACAAAATATTCCAAATCAATATGTATTAAGAAGCTTGGACGTAGTTTCCTTGTTCACCAACATTAAGATTGGTGGTCAATGATAGAACCACATACCAGAATACCCAAAATAAAATTTCTAGATATTCTAGAATTTTGTTTACAATCAGGATATTTCAGCCTATTTAACAGCTACTTTAAACAAATAAATGGCGTTGCAATGGGTTCGCCTCTATATCCAGCAGTGGCTGATGTCGTAATGGAAGTGCTACTTGCAGTGATGTCACTTTACTACAATTGTAGCAGATCTACTACATTTATCCTGTCCTGAAATTTCAGTACGTACTTTTTAATTTCTACTACAATTTTGTATTTATCATTAAATTTGTTCATTGGGATTACTGACCTGACTACATCCTACAAATACCGTATTGAAATGCTTTTTGGATTTTCTTTTAACATTTTTGTTTCTTGGTGAGTTTTTTCTTTTAACATATTTTGTTTCTTGGTGATTTTTTTTCTGTCAAAACAAATCTAAAAGCCGTTGAAGGTAGGTGTGTGTCTGTGTATTTATTTAATTTTGTTTAGCAATTAAAATTAGCATAAAATCTAGTTAGTTTTAATAATTACAGTCAAACCTCTTTTATCCGGACACCGATTATCCGGGCCATCTATTATCCGGACAAATTATTCATAAATTTTTCGTTTTCTATTAACCGGAAATTTCCAGTTATCCGTAATAATTTCATTTCATATTTTCAATTTTGTTTTACTTGTTACGCAATCCCGTTACACGGGATTTTCAAAAAATATTGCATGTATGTCTGGTTATATTTTGTTAGTTTACCTAATTATATTTTGTTAGATTAATTTGTGCCGTTTTATTTTACATAATAAAAATTAAACATGAGGTTTAATAAGGATTCGAACAAAAGACAGCGAATTGTGCTATCGATCAAAGATAAAGTTAGCATTATTATAGATATGGAGAAAGGTAAAAGCGTGAGCTTGATCCAAGAAAAATACAAGATAGGAAATCAACAATTTATGATCTAGTTAAAATAAAAATGCTATTTTGACCCGTTTTAATGAGAGTGATTCCACAACTGGTATGGCGCAAAGAAAAACTTTACGAACGGCAGATAATCCTCAGGTAGATAAAGCCCTACACATGTGGTTCAAACAACAGAGAAGCCGAGGTTTACCGATTTCCGGTACAATGTTGATAGAAAAAGCTAAACAATTTCATACGGAAATGCAAATAAAAACACAATGTTGTTATTCCAATGGATGGCTCCAAAAATGTAAAAGTCGATACGGAATCCGACAGCTAAAAGTATCTGGTGAAAAACTGTCTGCAGATGAAGTAGGTGCCGTTTTGTTTGTCGATGAGCTGTCTTCTCTTATTCGGAAAAAAATTTAACACCCGAACAAATTTATAACGCAGACGAGACCGGAATCTTTTGGAAATGTTTGCCGCATACTACTTTGGCCGGCCCTGAAGAATCAGTAGCCAGTGGGTCAAAAGAAAGCAAAGAGCGTCTTATAGTCTTAGTTTGTTCAAATGCAGCTGGTACTCATAAATGTAAATTATTAGTGATCGGAAAAAGCCAAAAACCACGAGCTCTTAAAGGAATGAAAGAATATCCAGTAATTTATAAATCTAACAAACGGAGCTGGGTCACCCAATCTTTGTTTATTGACTGGTTCAAAAATAATTTCGTTAAGGAAGCACGCCTTCATTGTAATCAAGTAGGTCTTCTCAACTGTGAAATATTTTTGCTTTTGGATAACTGTCCAGCACATCCAGATGCAAGTTTACTGAATTATAATAACGTTTCCGCATTGTATTTATCACCGAATTGTACATCTCCAATTCAACCGATGGACCAAGGGGTAATCCGTAGCTTGAAGTGTCATTATCGAAAGGAGATGATGAAAAAACAATTAAATTTCGAAGACCAAATTGAACTTTTTTCAAAAAAATTTACGATGAAGGATTTCATGTGGTGTATTTATCGAGCTTAGGAATCCGTTTCACCTGACGTTCTAAAAAACACCTGGCATAATATTTGGCCTCCAGATGATGATGAAACTAATAAAAATGAACCAGACCAAAATCATCAGGACGCAATTACAAACGAGATAGTCAAATACTGAAGATACTGAAATAATATCAGAAGTTTTAAATCCTAATACGTCAGAAGAAAATTTAGAAGATAGCAATGAAACCGAAGATAGCGAGGGCGATGTGTGTCATCAAGTACACATGTCCATGAATGAAGTAATACAAGCTTGCAGTGATCTTCTAAGTTTTCTGGAAGATCAATCTTACATATCACCGCAGGAAATAATGCAAATTTGTGCAATACAAGCCAAATTAAATGCAAATAAACCGAAGTTAGCTCAAACTGTGTTGCAAAATTACTTCAAAAAAACCTAAGTGTTTTAATGATTTATTTCATTGAGCAAGTATTTTTATTTTGTTTTGTACATAAATAAGTATATATGTACATCATGTATTAAAAATGATGACATACATCCTTTTGTATATGAATAAACTTGTGTATTCATTTGTTCGAGAATATTTAAAAAAAATCTATTATCCGGAAAATCGTTTTTCTGGAATTCTTTTAGTCCCGAGCTGTCCGGATAAAAGAGGTTTGACTGTATAATACATTTGATAAAATGAAAAGATTTTTTCAACCTGTAGAAAAAAAACAGTAAGTCAAAACACAATTTACTTTATTTTTAAGGTTATGTGGATATAAATTAGTTATTAATTAAAGAATATTATGTTTAATCTGTTTTTTTAGAAATCCAGGACCTTCAACCTCTGCTACTGAAATTACCTCAACAGAAACAATAAATTCCGAACATGATTCCGACGCTGTTTCAGATAGTTCGACCGAATTGAATCCAAAGAAAAAAAAAATATCCACAAAAATACAAGGTTGAATGGGAAATTAAGTATCCGTGGCTGAAAAATTGTAAGGGCCAAGCATATTGTAGATTATGCAATAAAACTATGGTCAACAATGTGGCGCATATTAATAGGCATGAAAAGTTGTCTAAAATTCACAAGAAAAATGTCACATTTGCCAAAGATTTTCAAAAAGTAGATCAATCTTTTCAAAATCAGAAAACTTTAAAGAAACAGCAGGTGGAAATGATGTGCATCATTTATTGCATTCAGCATGAGCTTCCTTTTAGTACGATGAATTCCCTGCCGAAATTAATTTTAAAAATATCGCCAACCTCAATACCGGCCCAACAATTGAAATGTTGTCGTACTAAGGCAACATCTTACGCTAATGTAATAATTGGTCCTTTTGCCGCCGAAAAAATTAGTAACATTTTACGTCAACAATATTTTTCATTAATTATTGATGAAACTACAGATCTTTCTACCAATAAACAATTAGTTGTAATAGTGCGGTACTTTAATAAAACTGCAGGAAAAATTGTTGATAATTTTTTTGGCATGATTCAGTTAGAAAATTCGACGGCTTCCGAAATAGTCCAAGCCTTAATAAGACATTTCGCAAACTTCAACATTAACATAAAAAATATTATCGGGCTTGCTACTGATAATGCATCAGTTATGTCAGGAGATGTCGGTGGCGTAAAAGCTAAACTGCTAGAAGTAAGGAGTGATCTATTTTTCTTGGGCTGTTCGTGCCATTCCTTAGCTCTGTGTATAAACAGTGCTTTGAAATGTATACCAGAATTAATTGAACGAAACATAAGAAATATTTACAATCACTTCTCTCATAGCCCAAAAAGATTGAACGATTTCTCGCTCTTCCAAAATGATTTTAATCTGCAAAATCATAAGATTTTAAGGCTATGTAAGACAAGATGGTTGTCTCTTGAGGCAGTAGTCACACGAATTTTGGAGCAATGGCAAGCTCTAAGAAACTATTTTATATTGTATTGTTTCGAGGTAAAGGATTCCAAAGGCAGAGATTCCAATGCTCAAGAAATTCTTGATTTTTTAAGCAATAACAATTTTAAATTATATTTGTTATTTTTGTCTTATATTTTGAGTTTAGTAAATAATTTAAATAAAATTTTTCAATCAGAAAGATCACAAATTCACAATTTACACTCAAGGATTAAATGCGTTTACAATGAAATATTGAAAAATTTTATTATTCCGGGTAAAATAAATCTGACCGTTGACGTTAGTGATAAAAATAATCATTTACCTATAAGTGCAATGTATTTTTCGTTTGAATTTCAAGAACTTGAAGAATCTTTTATGGAAGATGACAAATCTATTGTTCTAAACGTTAAAAATAACTTAATTGCATTTTATATCGAGTTATGTCGTCAAATAAAAAAAAGATTTCAATTTGATGATACGAAATTAGAATTATTGAAATACTGTAATATTGATGAAATTGTTTCCGGAAATATGCCATCTATTCGGCCGTTAATAATAAACTTCCCTTTTCAAAACGAACACGTGAAAATCGAAAAATTAAACGATCAGTGGCGTGCCTTAATTGGCAATCAAGAAATTCTTTCCAAAATTGATTCGACAACGGATACCGTTCAAAATTGGATTATGATGAGAGACCTGAAAAACAATATTAATGAATATATTTATGCCGATTTAGCAAACTACATGCTAGTCCTACTTTCTTTACCGCATAGCAGTGCTACCGCAGAAAGGGCGTTTTCACAATTAAATCGCATAAAAAATAAAAAAACCAATAGACTTGAAAACAGGACAATCCAAAATATTATGTTTTCTAGAACACTATTAACAGAAATCGACGATACAGAAATTTATGTTCCTGAAGAGGATTTATGTAATTTTGCTTCAAAGTTTAAATTTAAAGATGGAATTTTTGAATTCTTTTAATAATGTCAATTTAATATGTAACTATAAAATGTGTTAATTTTTTTTAAGTTTGTGATGAACGCATATTGTTTAATTTTAATTTGGTTGTGATTTAACCTTGTGATATTGTAACTGAATTTTTAAAACCCAGAAATATTTATGAAAATGTACATACAAATGTACATATATATTGTTTTTAAGATGTAGTTTCAAGTTATTTGGATTTTGTAATTGAAATAAAACAAAAAAACTAGTTATTTTTGAATTATTTGTTTATTATTTTAGCCTGCTACTATTTATTATAAAAATGTAGTAATCTGCTACAAATATACAAAAAAATGTAGCAGATTTGCTACGGATTTCTTGCCAAAAAGTGACATCACTGGCTACTTGACACCGTCTTGAGCTCAATTGATTTTAATATTTTATTTATTAAAAAATACGTCGATGATTTATTGTTGTGTGTACCTGATGATAAAATTGGTTGTATACTTTTAAAAATTTAATAGTAATCATTTTGATTTAGAATTTACTTTAGAAATGGAAGCGGATAGTAAATTACCTTTTTTGGACACAATAACGGTCAAAGTGATACTATTTGGTACGCGAAAAATTTATCGTCTGATCGAATTCTCAATTTTAATCATTTTTACCCTTTAAGTCAGCGAAATCTTACCAATCAATTTTGAAATGATAAAGCAAGAAAACGAGAAAGATAGGGAGATAAGCATATTGATAGAGGCGGTGAAGAATGCCGAATTGGCGAAATTAGACAAAAATAAATATGCAGCGTATGTAGTAAAGAAAGACGAATTAATAGAAGAAAAAAAATTAGAAGAAATTTTAATGTGGCGACACCGGGTGGTCACCACAGAGTCTTAGGCAACAGCTGTTGGAACAGGTACATCGGAGTCATTTTGGGATTGTCAAAACAAAATCAATATTGCGGTCATATGTGTGGTGGCCAAATAAGGTGTTAATAAGGAAATGTGCAAATTGTATAAATATGTTGCCAAATCCGTCAAAAGCTACAGTTGTTCCATGGGCGAGACCAGAGGGTCCATGGAAAAGAATACACATTGATTTTGCAGGTCCAATATGTAACAAGTTTTTTTTAATAATTTTGGATGCGTACAGTAAATGGATCGAGGTATTCTATACGTTAAGTCCAACAACGGAATTTACAATAAGTTGTTTGTCAGATACGTTGGCGAGATTTGGGTTACCAGAACAAATAGTAAGTGATAATGTATCACAATTTGTTTCATTTGCGATTGAGAATTTTATAAAGTTGAATAATATGAAGCATTCGTTGACATCTACGTATTTCCCAGCTACGAATGGTGCTGCGTCAAATGCAATGAAAACAGTTAAGAAGGCTTTGTGTAGCCGATTCGACCGCAACACAACCTTCAATGCCCGCAGCGCCGCCAATACAACCATCATCGCTAGCAGCGCCGCGCCCTACAGCAACTTGCTGCCATATGGGCAATCTATTTTCGAAATCGAAAATTTAAAAACAAAAAAATCAAATTGATCGAAAAGAAAAAAGAAAAAAACTTGACTTCCTCCTTTTTGTTTTGTCGTTCTGATACCTTCGCCACACACTCATGTGTTATGGTATTATTCGTGAATTTCGTAAAAATTAAATAAATGTTTTTTGGGAAATGTTAATTAATAAAAGTTTTAATTAATTAACTAATATTTTTTATTTGTACCCAAGCGAAGTGCTACATATATCAAAATTGTTTTAGCCACGGCGCCAGTTGTACAAAGAAAGGTCCAGTGATACCGTACATTAACTGCAAGATACAATATAGTTACATAATAAAAATAAGTCCCAATATAATCAACGATTAGAAAACTACCTTAATAACATTTACATACAACAACTATATTCAGACAAGAGGAAAATATTCAATATTTCAATATCCATTTTCAAAAATATTCAACAAAGTCATAATAGAAGAATACCAATATATGGTATAGAAATGTAAACTACCCAAAAACTCATATGAATTCAGGAGAGGATAGAATATTCAAAGGATGCAATTTTCTAATATATTCAGCGAAATTACAATCGAAAAATCAAATTAAAACACCCAACTATTGATAATTATAGACATCTGAAAAGCGTTTGATAACGTAAATAAAAAATCCTTATAGGCGCATTAATTAAAAATGGAGAAGCTAAAACATATTAGCTGCATTTCTTGACGCATAGTGATCCAGATCAGATCAAAATTTACATATGAAGCAACAGTAACATTTGATCTAGAAATAGTTGAACAATATTTTGTAAAGCGACAAAGAATATACTGAATACAGTACGAGTATGAAGAGACAGATTCAAAACGAAACGAGACAAAAAAAAATGAATTTTGGTGTTTGTTTGTTTTACGCATTTTTGTGTCGTTTCATGAGACATGATCTGATCTGGATCAGATCAAACGTCAAAAAATGCGGCTATTGTTAATTGAATATACCGGGTGATTTTTTTAACCTGATACACTCAAATATCTCGGAAAATAAGCACTCTACGAAAAAAATGGTAAACATCAAAATTTAATTATTCCGTGGGAGAAATACATTAGTGTTAAAATTAGTATCCTCTCCCCCTCCTTGTAGGTGGGGCGGGGGGTAACTTTAAAACTAAAATATGAACCCCTATTTACTAATTTTAACACCAATGTATTTCCCCCACGGAATAATTAAATTTTGATCTTTACCATTTTTTTCGTAAGTGCTTATTTTCCGAGATATTTGAGTGTATCAGGTTAAAAAAATCACCCGGTATGTATCAATTTTTAACCAATAGGATAATAATTTACAAATAACAGCACGTCGACAGTAAAGCAAATTACAAACAATGGAATTCAACAAGGCTGTTGCCTAAGCTCTTGTTTATTTAACATCAATATAAGTAGAATACACAAGATACAACAGAGAAAGGTATCAATCTACCAGTTTATAGGCGATATAAGAGGAAAATTGAATGGCAAGGCCTAGGCAAATCACAGAACTAACACACTTAAAACATTTAATGAGGAACAATGAAGTTAAACTTAAAAATAAATACTGCTGACGTGTTTTAACCATCACTTTTTTCGACTCGTTGTGTTTTCGACAGAATTACGCTATTTTATTAATTGTTTTACAATTTTTATAATTTTTTCAAAGTAATACAATGGATGCAGAGAAAGAGGTGAATATATGAGACTACATAAAAACAAACTACTAAATTTGACAGTGAAAATAAACGGCATAACACAGAAAAAATATAAAAATAAAGCTGTTAGGAACCTCATTCAGTAACAAATTATCACTACTACATCACTATAAAATTCTTGAAAAAGGGATAGCCATTGCAACCAATTTAATTCGTTCGCTACCACGGTCTCCTGGGAAAAACGTCCACCATTAGCCCAGGATTTTTTTCGGTATTATATGACACCAATTTTTCCGAATCCGAGTCGACCGAATAGTTTTTTTTGTAACTATTGATGGTATGCGTATTAATGTGGTGTTCGAATAAAACAGTAATCGGTTGTCAGTAAGACAGATATATGTATGTATATAGTTTTGTGAAAAAGTGTACAGTTATGTGAAAAATAATAAGGACACCGAATAATATTCTCTTTAAAGTTACGTAAATTCAAAAGTATTTGCGTTTATAATTTAATTTTTTGTGTTCTTTAAAAACTAGGCTATAAAAAAATTACAATAAATTCACCATTTTGACTTGATAAAATAAAATAATAATTTAATACCGGAAATTCTCCACTAATTGTTTGTGAATCAAAATAGGGATAACAGAAAACTTCAACGAAAAAGGGACTAATTCCGTTTATATTACGTGTAGTTTTAATATTTTGTTGAAAAGCCAGCCTTTATTGTTGATTACAGCCAAATAACGCCGCGGCATAGAATCAACCAATTTCTGGTAAGTGTTGATCAGAATAGACTACCAGGCATCCTTTACAAATGACCACAGTTCATTATCATTTGTTGGGTTTTACATCTTAGAGCCACTTTGACCTTCCACCACAAGTTCGCTATGGGGTTTAGGCCTCGTGATTGAGAAAGCCAACTTAAAACGTTTATTTGATTTATTTGAAACCATTATTTAGCTCGCTTCGATGAGTGTTTCGGGTCATTGCCCTGCTGATATCCCCCGAAGCGGTATATTTTCCTCGGCATAGCCACGTAGTCCTCTTCTTTCATTATAACCTCAACGCCTTCTATCCATTGAGAAAAGCACGCGCGCGCACACACACACACACACACACACCACAGTAGGAGAAACATCCCCATACTATGATGCATCCTCAACCGTGCTTTGTTTTAGTCGTATATTTATTAAGGTGAACGAGTGATCCGGAAATCATCGCAAAAGTGGTATTCCACGATCATAGTTAAATAAATTAACTTTTGTCTCATCTGAACAAATAATATCGTGCCATTTGTCTTAAGGCCACCACAGATATTGCTTAGCGAAATTCAATCTTTTTTCAATGTTCTTCTTTGACAGAAAAGGGACTTTCCTTACACTTCTAACTCTTAGATTTTCACGAATAAGCATCTTACGGATTTTAGATTGATCCACATCAAGGTTAAACTCCATCTAAACAGTACTGGATGAAGCAAGCGGTTCATTTTTCAAATAATGCCAAATTCTTCTTTTTATGGTTGATGTGATTTTTGATTTTCTTCCTCGTGCTTATGATTTAGCAACACAATTAGTTGCATTTTCTACCATTGTTTTAGAGCGTCCAATAACCTCATTAATTTTTCTGTAACAAAACCCTTTATGTTTAAGTTCATTTACAAGTTTTCGCTCTGCTGCACTGCAATGCCGTGATCGACCCATTTTCAAGTACTAAAGATAATTAAATGAAACTAGCTTATTTCTTGCTTAACACAAAATAACAATATTACCTTATTATTAAAGAAATTCAAGAATAAAATTATAAACTCTCTACTAATATCCAATATATCAAAATTGTCCTTATTATTTTTCATAGCGATAATCAGAAAGTCACAATAAAGTGACAAAATTTTCCATGAATACACTAATTAAAAATAAATGGATAACGGTATCTTATTTTGTGTTGTGCTACCTTTTAAATTCCGTTAATTTACTTTTGTTTTTATATTGTAAACTTTAGTTAACTTCATTTGTAATATTTATTAACTAGTGTCCCTATTATTTTTCACATCACGGTATATAGGCACTTTCGAATGGGATGAATTAACAGAGTTAGCTGAATTAACTGAATCAAGTGAAGTGAATTGAGTGTTCGATTCACAACTCTTCACTGCAGTTAAATATTAAGCAACTGAGATATCTGAATATGTATTTTGCTCGTGTAGTTTTTTTTTTTTTTTTTTTTTTTTTTTTTCGTCCCTGCCCAAAAGCGGCTAGCACTACGACCTAAAAGATCTTTTGTGCTATTGGGTACTGTTACTCCAGGAGCTTCTCCACCTCTCTAATAAAGGCGAGAATGCTGTTTATAGAGGCCAATTTACATTTCTCCGGGGTCAGGCTCGTGTAGTTAATCCAGTTATTTTGTTTTTGTTGTTATTTTGTTTAAAAATTGTTGGCGCACGAAATTTTTCATTTTAAATAAAATAGATAAGTTTGGGACAGTTTATTAAATATATATATAAATAAATTAAATAAATATATATATATATAAATAAGTTTATTAAAATTAAAATTATGGAAAACGATTTGATCGAGTATGTGCGTTTCGACAATGATCAAGATTTTTTAGAAGAATGTAAGATTCTATTTATATAATTAGAAAACAAAATACATGTTTTATGTATTTGCACAAAATATATATAATAATTTATATACATTTTACAGCGAGATCTTCGACATGGACGAAATCGGAGACATTGAAATTAATAGACGCATACGACCAATACAAGGAAAGTTTTCAACATGTAAAACAGCGGAAACATGCTTGGGATTTAATATCTACCCATTTACAAGCATTAGATGTAATGGTGAGTTAAACAACATATACTTTAAATGAAAACTCTATATAATAGATTATTTTATAATACAGAAATCAACCAAAGAATGCTAGTAGATAGATTAAAATATAAAGCATTGTCAAGTTAGTCGAGCGGTGATACTGAAACAATAAAGAATAAAGAACTAGACTGGCGACGAGGAGGAAAAAAAAGGATTTTGTTACAAACGAATTGATTGTTAGAAACGATAATTTCTTAGATTGCAACCACTTGGTTTGTGAGGTTAAGTACGTATAAAATTTAATGTGAGGAAAAGGGATGATGGCCGTGGTTCGAGCCAGTCATATTGAAAAAAAAAAAAAAACTCTATTGAAAAAATTATATTGAAAAAAGATTAAAGGAAATTGATAGAAGGCTAAGAGCTAAACTCATGTTTATTTCTTATTTGATTAGGTCATAATGAGAGGGAAATCGAATTTATATCCATTTATGTGCCAAGGGATGCCCACGACACAATTGAGATCCAAATGGATACAGTGGAAAAGAGCTTTTTATCATGCATGTTGCTGTATCTAAAAAAGTAATAGATCCAATGGAACTAAAAAGTAAATTCTTAGCACTGGGGAATTTGACATCCAAGATGTGCTTTATAGTATTCCGGGAGCAGACGTGGAAGCTGATGAAAAAGGTGGGGTAAATCCATATTACATAGCAATTGAGAAGCTAGACGATTATTTTGCTTCAAAACAGCAGGCTACTTTCGAACGTTATATGGTTTGGAGCATGAAACAAGAACCGGATGAATCAATAGGAACATTTTTATCACGCGCCCAACAGCAGGCAAATAAATGTGAGTTCGGAGCAACGGAACAGGAAAGTCGCAAATCACTACTAGGTCGAAATACACCAATGAGACTAAACATTTTAAAAATTGGATTGGCGGTGTGTAATGAATTACCCGTTTATAACATATCAAAAATGAAGTTTCCAAAAATCAAACAGATTAAAATAGTAATCCCAATTGACAAATCGGTGCCAGGTGTTGTTCAGGAAAATAGGCGTGTGCCAAAAGCATTACAGAAGAAAATAGAATCAAAATTAAAGGAATTTTCAGAACTTGACATAATCGAAAAGGTTAATCAGCCAAGTGATGAGTTTCTCCATTGGTCCCTATTATCAAAGATAATGGTGATTTAATATTGTGTGTAGACATGCGAAGAGCCAATACAGCTATCAAAAGGGAAAACCACCGGTTACCGATGATTGAGGATTTCCTGCCACGAGTAAGATATACAAAATATTTTTCACGGTTGGACGTGAAAAATGCATTCCATCAAATTGAGCTTCAGGGGTCTTGCAGATATATAACCACATTTATATGCCAATAAGGAATGTTCCGATACAAACTTCTTATGGTATGTTTGGCATCAATTGCGCTCCAGAAATTTTCCAAAAGACATTGGAAAATATCATTATCTATATAAAAAATGTCTATAATTACATCGATGATGTCATTGTTTTTGGATCTACTGAAAAAGAACATGATCGATCAATTGAAGAAGTTCGAAAGAGATTTATAGATTATAATATTAAATTAAATTACAATAAATGTGTGTTTAAAATGACTTTATTTGAATTCCTTGGTCATCATATAACACAAAATGGAGTTAAACCTTCCGTTAACAAAACAAAAGCTCTTCAATCATTCCGTGCTCCAGAATCAGCAGAAGAGTTACATATGTAGATCGATTTCTACCAGATTTAGGAACGAGGATATTTGTGTTGCGGAATTGATGTAAAATTCGAATGGACAGTCACAGGAACATGATTTTACTCAAATTTTTTATGTTTTCACCCAAATTAAGCATATGATCTCAACCATAGATGTCTTAGGTTACATTGATCCCAAAGATAAGACTCATGTTGTTGCAGGCGCTGGGTGCCATTTTATTTCAATTTTCGAATAATGAACCTAGAGTGATCTGCTACGCTAGTAAGAGCTTAACGGACACAGAGCGTAGATACTGTCAAACAGAAAAGGATTCATTGGCTTTAGTGTGGGCGATGGAGAAATTCAGGTTTTATTTGATGGGTCTAGAATTCGAATTAGAAACCGACCATAAACCTTTGGAGACGATCTTTTCAACAAACTCCAGACCGTATGCCCGTATAGATAGATGGGTCTTACGTCTCCAATCATTCAAATTCAGAGTCGTATATCGTAAAGGTTCTGCTAACATTGCTGATCCATTTTCGCGTTTGTGTATTTTTCATTCTGCTATTGACATGTCTGAAGTAGAGGCGGCATCAGAAAATGATCCTGAGATTTCGATCGTGAGAGAGTATGTAAAAAGTAATCGATGGTCGGTTTCGAAAGCAAAAACATTTGAGAAGTTTAAGTTATAATTGGTGGTCACGGATATCCTTTTGTTGAATGGAACGAAACTAGTTATTCCTCAAATTTTGAGATATAAGATAATCGAACTTGCTCACGAGGGGGGCATCCAGGTGAAACTGTCATGAAAAGAAGAATCAGAGATCGTGCCTGATGGCCCGGAGTAGATGATGACGGAAACAAATGTGTTAAGATGTAAAGGATGTCAATTGGTTGCAATGTCTGGAAAGTCCGAAGGAATTCAAAGTAAGGAGTTACCAAACGCCCCCTGGTTTGATGTAGCTATTGATTTTTTGGGACCACTTCCGTCAAACGAATATGTGGTTTTTTGAGAAATTTATAAGTCAACAATAAATAAACAATAAATGAATAAATAAACAATAAACAATAAAGTAAAAGAAATTACATCCGCAATTTCCTATAAATTCACAAAACCTTTTCTAGTATAAAAACCGGCACATGTCTTTAGAATTTAATAAAAATAAATAACAATAAAAAAAGAAATTGTGTCAATAAAAAAAGGGGGAATCAAAAACTTAGTGGATCAACGAGCCGTGGTGCCACCATCGCCGCAAGTGCTCAACACAAAGCGGCCGTGTACGGCAGGACAAAGGTACCGCATTTCCACATGCAGAGGAAGCCTACGAAGGAACACACATCAGTTTGGAGTCAGATATTTTAATATTGAATGGCCAACATTTTTGTTTTTAACATTTACTCAAGACAAAAACCACACGTACAACAAGACGCAACCGTGAGGCCCATAGGTTCTTATGATTTGTTTACAATTATTTTTACCAGGTCTGCACTAAAAGTGAAACGTAATGCCGCATTTTTAGGAAAGTTAATTTTAATGATAAAATGAATTTTATGGAAAATATTGAATTTAAAAATAATTATAAGTGTATTTGCATCTAAAATAAAAATGTTTTTTAATCTTTAATTGTTTTATTTTAAGCAACCCACTTTATTCTAAACCATTGAATAAAATTCTAAATATGGCCCTAATAAATTTTAGTCTTTCTTTTTCGAACAGAATTTTCTATGCTTGACGTTTGCTTATTTCAACTCTATTTGTTTAACTTTATGCCCTACACGCACAATAGTTCATCTACTAAAATGTAGAGGTGCTATTTTCAAATGTCTAATTGTCTACTAGTACATTTTTTTTGCTACCCGTTCGTCATTTTGGTTTCGTTTTCTAAATTCTTTTCGCCAAAAAACATCAAAAAAAATTGATGTACATCGAAAACCATGTTTTTTTCGTCAAAAAACATCAATGTTTTTTCGATGTACATCAATTTTACGAAATGTATATTTTTTCATAAATCAACTACAACAACAAATTAGAAACGTCAATTTTTAGTTGTCAAAGTTGTCAATTAGAGTTTTTGTGCCTTGATTTTATTTAATTCGATTAAAATAACTAAGTACAACAATTAAAAGGATAAGAGACGGAACAGAACTGTTTATATTGAAAACATTTCATACGATTAAAATAATTAAACACAACAAACAAACAAAAGGATAATAAAAATCGAGACGGAGAAAACTGTTTATATTGAAAATTTTATTTAAACGATTAAAATAATTAAACAACAATTAAAATGATTTAAAATCAAGACACAAAAAACTCGTATATTCACAACTTTGACAAATACAAAATGAAGTTTCTATTTTTGTTGTTGTTAGTAACGTCAAAAAAAACATCAATTTGGTTTCGTGTACTTTTCGCACCACAAAATTTACATTGATTTGAAAAAACGAAAAGAATTCGACATAATTTTCTATGCTGAAAATCATTTCATTTTACCGACGCTTCATTATCGCTTGGGTCGTTTATTAGTTATATATATATATTTTTTCCAGAGTAATTTAATAATAATCAACAATGTCGGGCTTATGCCGATTTTGTGGTTACAAAGAGTGTGATTTACGAACTCTCCCCTGTGAAAAAATGAAGTACTAATGTCACCACTAAAATATAAATTGTACTAGAAACTGCTCGAAACGAAACATTCTACTATAATTATGAATTTCAAGCAGTTCTGCTTGAAATTTGTATAGTTGTATATTTCGCTATATACTGGGGAACCACTATAGTATACGGTGTTTATGTAACAACAATTGTTGTAAAATTAATTTAGCACGTGAAGTGTCAATTATCAGGGTAAAAATTTACATTTATTTAAATTTAAGGTTATTGTTAAAAGTTTTAAAGTGTTTATTTAAAATTTTTATATATTGTGTAAGTGAAACATTATAATAGGTTTTGTATAAAACACATTTACAAAATATCTACTGTATATATGTTTAGTAGATATATTTACTGTAGATATGAAAAAAATCAAATTTTCTCCTCACGTTTGGGATGTATCAAGAACTCGCATGAGGCAACTGTTACAAAAACAAAAAGAAAAAACAATTATTGATAATATAGATAATTCTCTTACAACCGAACATAATACAATTAAAAATCCATTGCCTATCGAATCTGAAGAATTTCATCCGAAAGCCGATGAATCAATAATCGCGGTAGATGCTGAAGCAATTCAGTTGCATACTACGTTAGATGAATTGATTAATCTTGATGAATATGATAATGGCGCATTACATTGTGAAGAAGAGATGTCCGGCTCGCAATCAGATGATGAAGAGTTATGTGAAGATCACTTTTTGGCATTTGACATAGACATTGAATTTTGCGAGGTATTGAAAAATATTTTCATAGAACATCAAATAACTGTTAGAGCTATAGCAGACATTTTAAAAGCTTTAAGGAACAAAGGTTTAAAAGTTCCAAAATCAAAAAACGGGTTGTTTCGAGTAATTGTTGATGATAAGTGTATTAGGAAAACTATCGAAGATGGTGATTATATTTATATTGGAATCGAAAATAATTTATTGAGGTGTAAAACTGCTGCCCTTAATATTATTGATAAGGTATGGCTGGACATCAGCATTGATGGTTTCAAGCCATTTAAAAACTCTAGTAGAAGGACAATTTGGCCTATTTCGGGAGCGATAAGAAGTTTACCAGATATACCACCATTTGTTATTACTGCTTATTCTGGGACTGGACATCCGCCTTCACATGAACTATTTTTCACGGATTTTGTCACAGAATGTCAAAAACTTGAAAATGAAGGTGTTCTGGTGTCGCCACAACGGATTAAAAAGACATTCGGCATTCGATTGTTCTGTTGCGATGCACCTGCCAAGAGTTTTTTAACGTGTACGAGGTCACATACTTCAAAGAATGGTTGCACCAAATGTGATCAGGTTGGATATTCACTGGAAAATCGTATAGTATACAGCGTCACTCCTGGCAAACTGAGAACATTTGATGATTTTAGAAACCGAACCGACGTGGAACATCATTCTGAAAAGTACAGAATGAAACTCAGCGTTTTAGAAAAAGGTGGGTGGGATTTAATAGCATTAGGTGCCATTGACCCTATGCATTTAGTCGATTTGGGTCATGCGAAAAAGCTGCTTGCGTTGCTTGTGAAAAAATATAAACATAAATTTGAAGAGATGGACATGAAGATTAAGGAATACGCTAATTATTTTCCAGAAGAATTTTCCCGGAAGCCACGTAGTCTAAAAGACTTGCCTAAATTTAAGGCAACGGAATGTCATATGTTTGTTTGCTACTACGGGCCAATACTTTTAAAAAATGTAATAAGTCGGGACGAATATGAAAATTTTTTATTATTATTTTCGGCCATTCGACTCTTATCTCATTCCGATACTGCAGTTATTAATGCGGAGTATGCGAACCTATTACTACAAACCTATGTCATCAAGTTTGCACAGATTTATGGGAATAAATTCGTTAATTATAACGTCCATAATTTATTGCATTTGGCCAGTTGTGTTCTCGAATTTGGTGATTTAAATAAATTCAGTGCTTATATTTTTGAAAATTCGTACAACAAACTAGGAAAAGGCATTCGTTCACCTTCAAATATATTAGCCCAAGTGTATAATACACAAATAAATTTTTGGACATTAAGCAACTCCAAAATAAAGTTACAGCCTCCACGCGCTGATTATAAACATTTTTCCAATGCGTGTCGACTTCTTAAAGAAAAAACTAGAGTAAGGATAATTAATAGTTTTGAAAATGAAAATGGAGAATTATTCATCCGGGCACACCGATTTTTAAACTGTCGTTGTTTATTTGAAACTCCTTTTAATTCGGAAGATATTTTACAAATCGTAATTACTGATGGATTAGACGAAAATAATTTGGAAATATTTCCCTTTGAATCAGAATGCACTAAACTAATAATATTGCCCTATGACAATACTTGGGCCCTTATACCATTTTTACACCAAATCTAAACACATATTTAATAAATATATTAATGTACTCGTATTTTTAGTAAATTAATGCTTTTTATACTCGTCGGCCAACAACCTTTTGAGTTTGTTATTATTTGATCAATTCCATAAAAATTTGCTTATACATAGGTACTTACTATTTATAAGCCAATATGGATTCGATTGAACAACTATTTATGGAGTATCAGGATGAGGACGACTGTGAGATTGAAGAGATTACCATAGAGATGATTAATATTACTGACTCTGAAACTCAGTGTACGGAAATCGATCGGATGTTGCTAAAACCAAAACAAGAAAATGATCCATTACGCATTAATAGCCTACGTAAGTACATAAACTTATCAATTTCAGTTAAATGTAAATTTAACTTAATATTTTTTTGTTTATTTCAAATTTATTCCAGCATCAACGTCACATAGTCCATTAATTTTTGGCAATCAACAATCACGAATTCCTAGAAATGTATTGCCAAATCGGAGTCTTACACCTATTGGTACCCAAGACCTTCAAGGAATTATATTGGAACCACAGTTCAAAAATACTGTGTCAAAATCAAAAATATCAAACTCCAAAAATGTATTTAGTTCTAAAAGCCAAAACGGTCAAAAGCTTCCTTGTATCTCGAAAGCACCAATCGGTGATACGACGACCAAATCTCGTCATTCAAAAACACAAATTCTAGAAACAACAAACCGAGTAGCAAATAATACTAACTCAGTTAAAACTAAAAAATTATGTGGTATATCAGTGACACAACCCACACATTCAAGTGAAAGAAATCAAGATCGAGAAGCAAATAAAACTATGTCAGCTACAAATACAAAATTATCTGCAACAACAACAGTTTCAGCATCAATAAATCAAGCTATGCGTTTAAAAGCAAATCATCAATTAAAGAATGTTGATAATGATGGGAAAACTTTTATATATGCAAAAGCATGTGCATCATCAACAAACCCTACGTATTCAGGTGAAATAAATCAATATCCTCGAGGCCGAATAACCAATAAAACTGTGCCTTTGTTTTCTTCTACATCAACAAACATAGTTTCAACATCAATAAATCAGCAAGAAAAGAATGCTGATAATGTTGCCGAAACTTTTATAAATGAAACAACATATGCAACACCAACAAATGCACCTACACATTCAGACGAGAGTCAAGGATGTATAGAAATACTTCTGAGCCATCTAAAAATTATTGACTCAGAAATTGTTCCAACACTTAAAGCCATCGAAAAAAAAATAGATATACTAGTTGATATCAAATCGGGTGCTAAAAAATATGGCAAATTTAAACCAATTGATAATTTGGAGGAATTTGAAAAAAGACTAGCGGCTGGAGATGAAGGCTTTAAAAATTACATGGTAAGTTATAATTAAATATGCTCATGATTAAATTTCTTGTGACCAAAAATGTTTTATGTTACAGATAATGAAAATTAGTTCATTTTGCCCCACTAAAAGTCATCAACCAATTTCTTACGGTTTATCTAAAGTAATAACCGACATTGAATTGAGGAAATATAATTGGACAGGGCAAATGGGTAGAAAGGCTTTTCGAGATCTCATAAACACAAATGATTTATTCTTTGGTAACTTTTAATATTTATTTCGAGTGTAAAACTGAATTATTTTATTACATGTTATTTCATTTTTTATAGACGCATGGAAAGATTTTTATAAAAAAAAAACAATCTACCAGACAGAGATCAGAAAACAATTAACTGCGGCACGTGAGAGACACAACAAAAGAAAATTACGCGACAAAGAAAAAACAACTACATAATATTAACTCAAAAATTATGTATTTATAAGTTAATATTTTGATAATCAAACTATGTATATACATATGTATTTGAACTGAAATGAATTAAATGTTTGAAATAAAATATAATATAAGTTAACACGCATCCACAACCAATATCATATTGCAACGATAATAACATCATCATTCAACAGTAACACAACACCTTAGTCACGTTGAACGTACAAACGTGGGAATGCAGTTGTTGAACTACAAGTAATGTGCAGAATAATCATATCTTACAATACAAGATAAGAAATTGTGAAACAATAATAAATTTTATAGAATAAGAAGTTAGTTGTAATTTAGATTTTTGTATGATAAGTTCAATGTTAATAAATAAAAGTTAATTTTTTTTAATAATAATAATAATAAAATATTAACTGGCGCCGAAACAGTTTGTAACCCTACCTTGTGATAAAAAGTTAAAATACCAGAATTTAACCAATAATTTAATAATTGAATTTAAACACAATTCTATAATAAAAAGAATTTAACCATAATTCAATAACAATCATTTAAGTGAAAAGTGATATAAATGGTGACATTTCTCACAAAATTTTGTTAAAGTTAATAAAAAGAATTTAACCATAATTCAATAACAAAATAATAATTTAAGTGAGTGACATAAGTATTGGGAAAAGAAGCACCGAAGTAACCCTAAATTAGTGGAAAAACGGAGTTGATAATTCTTCAACAGCGGCCCAATCAGTTGCAGAATACGATTACGGAAAATCAAGACTTTTGAGCAAGCAAGGATCAACATTTTTCTAAATTACAACTCCAGATGGTAAACATACATCTGATAACTTTAATGTAAGTAAATATCTAAGTTTTTTTTAAATAAACGCAAAAAGAAAATAATTTTTATAAAGAAAGTGTTAATAAAAACAGAAACTAATTTTTATAAAGGAAAATTTTTAGTAATCATTTAAATAAAGTTTTAATAAATAATAAAAATAATTTTTATAAGGAAAAGATTTCTAGAAAGCATAAATTTAAAGAAAATTTCAATAATTAACGTAAATAAATTTTTATAAAGAAAATAATAGTTAGAAATTTAAAAGATAAATTTTATTAATCTAAATATTTAAAAAAAAAAAAAAAAAAAAAAAAAAAAAAAGGGTAAAATATTCATATTCACGGGCTACCAATAAAATTTACTCGCGCAAAATAACATTTAAGCAAATTTTACAATTAAATATTTATTTTTTATTTCTACACAAAATTCTCGAAAAATTCAATTCTCTTTTAAATTTTTCGACATTAGTACATAACTTATCTAAATTCTTGATTCACTTGCCTAATATTGCCAAATAACAATTACAAAATGACTAATGATAATATTATCAAGCCACCAGTATTAAACACGAACAGCATTCACGAACCAACCTCTTCAATACATGGCTCAAATCCCACAAATACTATAGATGTCTCCCAACTCCAAAAAATCATATCTGACATAATCAATGTAGAAAATAAACAATTAATAAACCAACTGACTAACTCCTCGAATACAAACAACAAGAATGAATGCGATCAGGGTATAGACCCAATACACCTGAACAATATAAAGGACATGGATAAGATACCCGACGTAGTTAAAAGCCTACGTGAATTCTCGGGACAACCAGGAGAATTTGGCTCCTGGAAAAAAAGTGTGGAACGTGTCCTAAGAGTATACGATAACCTTAAGGGTACTCCAAAATATTACGGAATTATTAGCGTAATAAGAAATAAAATAACGGGGAGCGCAGATACGGCTCTCGAATCGTACAACACTCCTCTGAATTGGGAACGAATCGCAAAATGCCTAACACTGCACTACGCAGATAAAAGAGACTTAGGTACGTTAGAATACCAAATGACTACCCTCATACAAAAAAATAGCTCCATCCAAGAATTCTACCAGCAAGTGTATCATCACCTTTCACTAATTTTTAACAAATTATCTTCAATGGACATGAGCCAAGAGGCCATGAATGTGATGACACAATCTTATCGAGAAAAAGCACTCGATACTTTTGTAAGAGGCCTCAGAGGAGACTTACCAAGACTATTAAGTATGAGAGGACCAACAGATTTACCAGAAGCTCTCCACTTATGTCTAAAACTTGAAAACGTACAATACCGCGTACAACACAGCCAAGGTAATTCAAACATCCAAATTTCTAAATTTTCTCAACCACCCCCTCTTCTTCCTAGAAGATATATTCCGACGCAACAATATAACTTTTCCAGGCCGTTAGAAGGAAAAGATTTTCATCCATCTTTGTTGCATAATCCTCAAGTATTCCAAAGCTTTCCACGACCACAGCAATACAATTACCAATATCAACATCCCTCAAATTTTAGACAATTTTCACAGCAATATTCCCAACAACCACCCGGAATTCCTAACCGAAATTATACCCCTAAACCACAATCTATGGAAGTGGACCATTCCATTCACTCACGACGCGTTGGTTACCAAAATAGGCCACAAATAAAGCAGATAGACAATAAAAGACCATACTCAAATCAGGTACACCAACCCGTAAAATTTCAGAGAATTTATCACTCTGACGCTTGCTTGGAAGACAATAATTTAGAGAACTACCAAGAACAAATGACACAGAATGACCTAGAATATGATCAAACATTCCTAGAGTACACGCATTCTCAAAAAAACCCGAATTCAACGGACGAAACTGAAGACAATAATGACCAGATACCAATTGAACAACTAGAAGACATTAATTTTTTAGATTAAGGAGCTCTTCTTTACCATATTTAGAACACGTATCGAAGAGCGGCAAAATTTTTAAATTTCTAATTGACACTGGGTCGAACAAAAATTATATACAATCCCAATACGTGAGGAATCCAATTCCAAACGAAAAACCATTCGTAGCAAATTCGGTAGCAGGAAGCGTTAAAATCACGCATCATGCTCTAATAGATATTTTCGGTCCCGAAAGAAAACTAAAATTTTTCATCTTATCTAATTTAAAATCATTTGATGGGATAATCGGCAATGACAGTTTAAAAGAACTTCGTGCCACCATACATACTAAAGAGGAATTCATGACGATTCATCCAAATATGAAGATCCCTCTCAAACAACATGCCTCAGACCATGTAAACAATATAACCTTAAGGACTTCCCATCTTAGTCTAGAACAAAAGCAAAATCTTGAAAAAACAATCGGTAAATATCCAAATCTCTTCTCTGATCCAGAAGAAAGACTAACGTACACAACAATGGTAAGAGGAGAAATACGCACATTTAATGCGGATCCAGTGTACTCACGACCCTACCCATATCCCATGTGCTTAAAGGAGGAAGTTGACAAACAGATTCAACAGCTTCTTAAAGACGGCATTATTAGACCATCAAAATCCCCTTACAATTCGCCAGTGTGGATTGTTCCAAAAAAAAGTGACGCATCTGGAGAGAAGAAATATCGATTAATAATAGATTATCGCAAATTGAATACTATGACAATCCCTGACAGATATCCGATTCCAGAAATTAACGATATTCTAGCAAATCTAGGAGAAAACAAAATTTTTACTATTGTAGATTTGAAAAGCGGTTTTCATCAAATCCCGCTAAAGGAATCAGATATCGAAAAAACTGCGTTCTCAGTAAACCACGGGAAGTACGAGTTTACGCGTCTTCCGTTTGGTCTTAAGAATGCTCCATCGATTTTTCAACGCACTCTCGACGATATCTTACGACAACATATAGGAAAACGTTGTTATGTGTATATCGATGATATAATCATTTTTGGCAAATCAGAAAAAGAACACTTTGAAAATATGGAAATTGTATTTAAGACTTTAGAAGAAGCTAATATGAAGATTCAGCTAGATAAATCCGAATTTTTGCAAGATCAGGTTGAATTTCTCGGATTCATAATTTCTAAAGATGGTATTAAAACCAACAAAAAAAAAATACAAGCTATAAACAATTTTCCTAAACCAAGAACAGTAAAAGAACTCAGATCATTCCTTGGAATGTCTGGATTCTACAGAAGGTTCATTAAGGACTATGCCAAATTAGCAAAGCCCCTGACCTCGCTTTTGAGAGGGGAAGATGGACATGTGTCCAAAACACTCTCAAAGAATAAACTTGTCAATATGAAAGACGAGGAAATGACTGCGTTTAATAAAATAAAACAATCCTTAACGTCTAATGAAGTCCTATTAACATTCCCTGACTTTAAAAAGGAGTTCGAACTCTCAACAGACGCCTCTAACTTCGCACTCGGTGCAGTCCTGTCACAAGAAGGAAAACCAATTACATTCCTCTCAAGAACTCTGGATAAGACAGAGGAAAATTACGCAGCAAATGAAAAAGAAATGCTTGCTATAATTTGGGCCCTAACTTCATTAAGAAATTTCCTGTACGGATCAAGAAAAGTAAATATCCTTACTGATCACCAACCATTAACTTACGCCCTGAGTAATAAAAATAATAATTCAAAAATGAAAAGATGGAAAGCCATCTTAGAGGAATACAATTACGAATTGAAATATAAGCCAGGAAGAACAAACGTCGTGGCTTACGCATTGTCCAGAACACCTACTACTTCCGAGATAAATGCCATGTCGGCAACACAACATAGTGATGATAGTTCGTCACACGAACTAATTCCAACAATTGAATCCCCGATCAACGTGTTTCGGAACCAACTCATCCTAAATATAGGTGATGAAAACTCCTATCAACTAGTAAATCCTTTTCAAAATTACGTCAGACATATTATCACACAATCCAATTTCACTAATACTGACATTATAAAATTTTTTAAAAGATATCTAAATCCGAACAAAATCAATGGACTAAAAACCACGGAAAATTTAATGGGGAGAATTCAAGAAATATATCCTCTTCACTTTAGAAATTATAAAGTTAGGTTTACACAAAAAATGGTACAGGATATTACGGACGAAACGCAGCAAGAAGAGAAAATATTATCCACCCACAGACGTGCTCATCGGAATGC
Source organism: Tipula vernalis (assembly GCA_958295665.1). NCBI lineage: Eukaryota > Metazoa > Arthropoda > Insecta > Diptera > Tipulidae > Tipula > Tipula vernalis. The sequence continues at coordinate 1,250,190 of OY282561.1, forward strand.
TCAGGAAAATAAAAATCAAATAATTGAAAATTATTATTTCCCTAGAATGAGCAGGAAGATTAATTTATTAGTCAAACGCTGCCAAGTATGTCAAGAAAACAAATACGACCGACATCCTAATAATCAAATTATAACTCCTACACCTATCCCAAATTATCCAGGTCACACCCTCCATATTGATATCTATTCAACACAAAACAACTTAATTATGACCGCCATAGACAAACTCACGAAACTTGCCTTCTGCAAACCAATAAAATCCAGAGCAATAGAAGACATTAAACAACCCTTGAGAGATATCCTTTTCTTCTTCAGTGTCCCAGAAGTTGTTGTAATAGATAACGAAAAAGCGTTAAATTCAAACTCCATATTGTCAATGATGGAAGACAGTCTAAATATTAAAGTATTCAAAACTCCTCCGTATAAAAGCGAGGTAAATGGACAAGTCGAAAGATTCCATTCCACACTCACTGAGATAATGAGATGTCTTAATTCAGACGGAGTCGAGAGAACATTCGAAGAACTACTCGAAAGATCAGTAAATGAATACAATCATTCTGTCCATTCTACCACGGGTAAAAAACCAGTGGAGGTGTATTATGGTAGAATTCCAAATATAGACCCAGCTCAATTTGAACAAAGTCGTCTCAATAGCATAGAGAAACTAAAGCTGAAACAGGAAAAAGATTTACAGTACCATAACAAAAAACGTAAAACAATTAAAACGTACCAACCAGGGCCCAAATTCCGGATCAATGACAAATGAGAATGAGAAATGACTTTATGTTTTATTTCGCCTACTCTAAATAAAAATGCAACCGACTAGTTGAAATAAAAAATCAAGTCATTTCTCATTATCATTTGTCACCGAACCGGAATTCAGGCCCAGGACAGACTATATTCGTAAAGATAAACAAAAGACTAGGTTCAAAATTAACTGCTAGGTATAAACCAGAGATAGTAAAGGAAGATAGGAACACGACAGTTTTAACAGAATCAGACAAAATCGTTCACAAAAGTAATATTAAATCATAACATTTCGTAATTTCAGGTGTGCCCTAGGCAACATAGTAGCAGAAATCCAAATACTCGATTATACAAACTCTCAAATTATTTCTATAAATAATGGCAAAGCAAAGATTCAAGACGGAAATTTTAAACTAATTCATATAATCGAATTAGATAAATATCAAGATTTCATAGACAGAATACATACAGTACTGAACAAGGATATCAAAACCTTCAAACATCCGTTACACGAATACCTGACTCACGAGTTACTACAATTACAGTCACTACTAAATGGACTAAAAATACATAAAACTAAACGATCTTTGAATTTTATTGGTAGCACATGGAAATGGATTGCCGGAAATCCAGATCATGAGGATTACGAAATCATAACTAATAAAATGAATAATGTTTTAAAGAATAATAATCAACAAGTAATCATAAATCAATTGTATAATGATAAAATCAACAATATTACTAAAATAGTTAATAACATTAATAATGCTATTCAAAAAGAAAGTAAAATAAGCGATCAATTAATACATAGTATTCAATATAAAATTAGATTAATGAAAGAGGAAATAATAAACATTAAATACGCAATTCATTGGGCTAAAGCGGGCATAATAAATTCACTCATTTTATCTAACTCTGAAATCAAATTAGCCATTGATACAATTGAAAAAGAAAATTTACCATATTCTACTCCTGAAGAAGCATTAGACTTCTCAAACATTAAAATTATTAGCAATAAATCATGTTTACTTTACATTGTTTATATTCCTCTCACCACACTAGAAATTTACGAAAAGTTATTGATCAAATCAGTAAAAAAGAATAATAAAATAACAGAAATAGATTATGAAAATATTATTAAAAATCATGATAATATTTACGGTATTATTAAGAATTGTAAAACCATTAATGCAGTATCAATTTGTAATAGAAATAACCTCTTAGACATTAGTAATTCCACATGTTTACCAAACTTGCTCAAAAGCCGTCCATCTAAATGCAATCGTACCAACAATCAACATGTACCAACAATTGACGAATTAGCAGAAGGAGTAATTCTACTAAACCAATTCGATGGCAACCTCGGCATAGAAAAAGAAATTCAAAAACTAAACGGAACATACTTGATAAAATTCAGTAACACTAGCTTGTCCATAAATAATAATATTTTCACTTCTAGAGAGAAAGCTACCATTCAGGTACTCCCAGCTATCCTACAGCCAACACCACAGGAGATCCAGCTTCGGGAAATACTGTCAGTTCAAATGATTAAAGATTTGCACATAAACAACACAGATCGGATCGGGCTCATACAAGAAGAGGAGTCTGCTAGGCAAATCATGAACTACAGCCTGATGTCGTTGTCTGCCATTATCACCCTGGCCTTAATTTTCATATGTATGAAAAACAGAAAGATACGAATATTTAACACTACAACCATCGAAAACCAAGAACTGCAAACAAACACATCCCATTCGCAAACAGCAGAGAAATCGCCGGATACGGGATATCCAGAAGATAATTCCATAAAGATCCAGTTCAAATGAGGACATTCGAACTTAAAAAGGGAAGAGTTAACACGCATCCACAACCAATATCATATTGCAACGATAATAACATCATCATTCAACAGTAACACAACACCTTAGTCACGTTGAACGTACAAACGTGGGAATGCAGTTGTTGAACTACAAGTAATGTGCAGAATAATCATATCTTACAATACAAGATAAGAAATTGTGAAACAATAATAAATTTTATAGAATAAGAAGTTAGTTGTAATTTAGATTTTTGTATGATAAGTTCAATGTTAATAAATAAAAGTTAATTTTTTTTAATAATAATAATAATAAAATATTAACTTATATGTATATAATTTTAATTAAACTGTAATTTCAAAAAAATAATTAATTTCCATATAATAAAGCCTAATAAATGGCTTGAGTACAACCATATAATGTACTCAAGGAAGTGGCTCGAGTACAACCATATAATGTACTCGAAGAAGTGACTTGAGCACAACCATATAATGTACTCGAGGAAGTGGCTCGAGTACAACCATATAATGTATTCGAGGAAGTGGCTCGTGTACAACCATATAATGTACTCGAAGAAGTGACTTGAGCACAACCATATAATGTACTCGAGGAAGTGGCTCGAGTACAACCATATAATGTATTCGAGGAAGTGGCTCGTGTACAACCATATAATGTACTCGAAGAAGTGACTTGAGCACAACCATATAATGTACTCGAGGAAGTGGCTCGAGTACAACCATATAATGTATTCGAGGAAGTGGCTCGTGTACAACCATATAATGTACTCGAAGAAGTGACTTGAGCACAACCATATAATGTACTCGAGGAAGTGGCTCGAGTACAACCATATAATGTATTCGAGGAAGTGGCTCGTGTACAACCATATAAAGTACTTGAGGAAATAGCTCGAGTACAACAATATAATATACTCAAGGAAGTGGCTCGAGCACAACCATATTATGTACTCGAGGAAGCGGTTTGAGCAAATCCATATAATGTAATCGAGGAAGTAGCTCAAGTACATCCACATAATGAACTCGAAAATTTTATTCAAGTGTCCCTGGATTGTTGCTACTTTTTCCCCGAGTACAATTTCTTAGAGAATCTTTAAAGAGTCCTCGAGGAAATAAAACACAGGGTCAGTGGTAATGAAATCGCAAGTACATTTAATAAAATTCTGCCGGTCAACATATAAACACGCGATGAAGTGAATGGTAAATTTAACGGAGACATGGATTTTTCATCAATAATTTGGTAATTAATAGCAATAATATTATATAATTTAGCAGTTTAGAAACATAGCACATCATTTATTTATTGATTCGTTGTTTCCAATGTTACAGTGAAAGATGATTTGGTGAAAAGCAGGGATCGGAAAACCTTAAGATTTGGTTACGTTATTGGAAAAAATTCCCAATTTTTTTTGATTATGTTATAACGTTATTTAACCCTAAATCATGTGAAACGTTACGTTATATAACGTTATTTAGCATTAAATAATGATTTTAACGTTATAGAACAAATAACGTTATCTAAAGTTAAATATATTTTTAACCTTTTCTTTACTAAGGTTTTAATACTGGCACTAACGGCCAGTCAAAATGAGGATTCAATGATGAGGAAATAAAGTGAATTCAATAAATGTATAATCCGTAATTTTGACCGATCGGCAGTTCCAGTCTTAAATAATGCTACCAGGAATTAAAAATATATCGAAATTTAGCAAAATAAGAGTGAATAAAAATTGATTATTTAATTTCGTGTATTTTTCGACCACATTTAATATGATTTTTAATATGTTCCGAAGATTGTAATTAAATAAATAGAATTCTGTCTATTAGTTGGTTTCGTTGAATTACCGTTCGTAAATACTAATATGCTTCTCGTGTTAATAAAAACACAATTAAAATGGTCTAATCACCGGTAGCACATTGGAAATTACATGAATTAATTAACATTCAACAAAAAAATTAATAAAGCACATTTAATAGTTTCAAATTTATTAATTTATTCGTGCATTTTTTATTTAGTTTTCTTTTACAATGCAGAGGCAGTTAAAATATAGTTGATAATTGTGTAATTTGGTGTCACCGAAATTATTATTATTATTTTTAATTAGCTATTACCAATCTATGTATATATATTTATCTCATTCATGTGTTGGTCAGGTAGATATACGCGACCTATGAGAAAGTAACAAAACACATTTTTTATAACGTTATTTTATTTGGTTATTTCTAAATTTTATAAAGTTATCTGTTACGGTTACGTTATAACATAACGTAATGGGTTTGGTTACGTTTTCTTGAAAAACTTCGCAATTTTAGCGTTTTTTAACGTTATTCGGGTAACGTTATATAACGTTATCCGTCCCTGGTGAAAAGTAATTGGTAAAATTGAAATTAAAAACGAAATAAGCATTAAATTACATAGTTGGAGGTGACGCCCAACGAAGAAATGAAGGCTAGCATTTTTTTTTAGCTGTCTCAGTTAAAGTTACGCCATTTATTTCTGGATGTGGAAATATTAATAACTAAAAATCGCTGTTTATTTAATTTAAAAAAAAATTAAATCTTCCGTTTCCAAAATTTGCAAACATAAATAATACACAATTGAATAAACATAATACACAATTGAATAAACGGCACGGATTGGTTTTAGCTGTCTCACTTTACAGGCGACGGTGGCAAATTTTGGAAAAGGAAGATTTAATTTGTTTTTAAATTAAAATAGAAATGAAATAAAATTTACTAATGTTTATTCAATTGTGTATTATGTTTGCAAATTTTGGAAAAGGAAGATTTAATTTTTTTTTAATTAAATAAACAGCGATTTTTAGTTATTAATATTTCCACACCAAGAAATAAATGGCGCCACTTTGACTGAGACAGCTAAAACCAATGCTAGCCAAATTACGACTCCACGTGAATTTAGTTTACAGTTTAACAAAGCAAGTTCAGAAGTATTGTACGTAGGTGGTTAAATCCAATATAATAATTATTAATTAAAAGTGCACAAATAGGCATAATATAATATATAACGTGAAACATTAGCTGGCAGAACGTAAGAGTTTTTAATATAATTATGCTTATATCGCTTTATTGTAATATTGCAAATAGTAATTGTGTTTGAAAAAATTACAGGTATTTTTGTTAGTCATTTTGAAGATCTCGAATTTTGTTTGTTTAATTATCTTTACAAATAATCTATAATAAAGTAAATATGTTGAAGTGTTATTTGTGCAATTTAGATAGTTTTAATTTAAAGTCGTTAATTATTCATTTAAATATCATGCATTCGCTTACAAGGTACAGTGTTTATGAATGTTGCGAAGGAATATGCGCGAACAAGTCTTTTCCTAACGTTAAAAGCTTTCGGGATCATATTAATAAAATGCATCAAGCGGCCACTTTAAGTTTAAACAAAGAAGAAATCCAAGCAACTATTCCTTTGCGTCAAAACAATGAAAGTAAATCTCAGAGCAATGTCGAAATTAATTCAATATCAGACGAAAAAGTTTGTGAAAATTTAGTTTTTCCAACTGATTCATTAGTCGAAGATGCTGCTAGATTCACACTTTTGCTTCATAATAATAATAATTTTACTCGAAAGAACGTTGAGGATATTCAGAAACTAATTGTTGATACTTTCTTACAACCGGCAACATCTTATTTAAAAAAATATATAGATAATAGAATTGAGAATGTTGAAATCAAGAACGATTTAGTAAACTTTGTTGAAAAACTATCAAATCCGTTTAAGCATTGCAAAACAGATCATTTGCTACACGTGTGGTTAAAACAAAATAATTTACTACAAGAATCAGTTCAATTTTTAATAAATGAGTCAGTGGGTGTATTAATGCAAAATGGTGAGGCTATATATGATGAGCAGTGTACGAAAGGCGTTTTGCTTCCTCTTAAGTTTCAAATCAAAAAAAGATTTGAACACTGCGATATTCTTAGCGAAATGATGGATAATATGAAAAATATACAAAAAAATCCAGAATTACTTTCAAATTTCATTAATGGAAAATTATGGCAGAAAAAAACTGCTCCATATCCTGGTGAGATTTGTATTCCTTATTTTTTATTTACTGATGATTTCCAGATAAATAATCCTCTAGGCACTCAATCTCAATCAGTTTGTGGAATTTATTATAGTTTTCCTCTACTTAATAATAGCCGCATTTCTTGACGTTTGATCTGATCCGGATCTTTATAAAAAAGATTTTTATAAAAAAAAAACAATCTACCAGACAGAGATCAGAAAACAATTAACTGCGGCACGTGAGAGACACAACAAAAGAAAATTACGCGACAAAGAAAAAACAACTACATAATATTAACTCAAAAATTATGTATTTATAAGTTAATATTTTGATAATCAAACTATGTATATACATATGTATTTGAACTGAAATGAATTAAATGTTTGAAATAAAATATAATATATGTATATAATTTTAATTAAACTGTAATTTCAAAAAAATAATTAATTTCCATATAATAAAGCCTAATAAATGGCTTGAGTACAACCATATAATGTACTCAAGGAAGTGGCTCGAGTACAACCATATAATGTACTCGAAGAAGTGACTTGAGCACAACCATATAATGTACTCGAGGAAGTGGCTCGAGTACAACCATATAATGTATTCGAGGAAGTGGCTCGTGTACAACTATATAATGTACTCGAAGAAGTGACTTGAGCACAACCATATAATGTACTCGAGGAAGTGGCTCGAGTACAACCATATAATGTATTCGAGGAAGTGGCTCGTGTACAACCATATAATGTACTCGAAGAAGTGACTTGAGCACAACCATATAATGTACTCGAGGAAGTGGCTCGAGTACAACCATATAATGTATTCGAGGAAGTGGCTCGTGTACAACCATATAAAGTACTTGAGGAAATAGCTCGAGTACAACAATATAATATACTCAAGGAAGTGGCTCGAGCACAACCATATTATGTACTCGAGGAAGCGGTTTGAGCAAATCCATATAATGTAATCGAGGAAGTAGCTCAAGTACATCCACATAATGAACTCGAAAATTTTATTCAAGTGTCCCTGGATTGTTGCTACTTTTTCCCCGAGTACAATTTCTTAGAGAATCTTTAAAGAGTCCTCGAGGAAATAAAACACAGGGTCAGTGGTAATGAAATCGCAAGTACATTTAATAAAATTCTGCCGGTCAACATATAAACACGGGATGAAGTGAATGGTAAATTTAACGGAGACATGGATTTTTCATCGATAATTTGGTAATTAATAGCAATAATATTATATAATTTAGCAGTTTAGAAACATAGCACATCATTTATTTATTGATTCGTTGTTTCCAATGTTACAGTGAAAGATGATTTGGTAATAAATGAAATAAGCGAGATGGAATGCAAAGGTATTCCTATAAGCACTGTTGGAGGAGTAGTGAATGTTAGATTTATTTTAGGCTTGGTCATTGGTGATAATTTGGGTATAAATTCAATTTGTGATTTTAGCAAATCCTTTTCAAGCACCTTTTTTGTCGCTTCTGTAAGGCGCCGAAAACAGAGACACATTATATGGCACTTCAGGAAAATAAATATTTACGTAATATCCAAAATTATAATGTAGACGTTGATACAAATTATTTTGAAGAATCTGGAATAAATCAAAATTCTCCTTTAAACAGAATTAGTTCCTTTCATGTAGTTGAAAACTTTGCTGTAGATATGCATGATTTGTTTGAAGGTATTTGCCATTATGATGTTTGCAAAATAATTGATTATTATATACACGTTGTTGCCCTTTTTTCGTTAGAAACATTAAATATTAGAAAACAAACGTTTAATTATGGTTCAATTGAAATAGGTAATTTGTCGAAACCAATAACAATTGAACATATAAAACGTTGTAGATTGAAGATGACTGCAAGTGAGATGAAAACTTTTATTCTTTTGTTTCCACTCATGATAGGAGATTTGATTCCTGAAAACGATATTGTTTGGCAATTTTACCTTCTTCTTTTAAAAATAATTGATTTACTTCTTAGACGAAGCTTAACAAAGGATGATATAACGATAATGCGACAGTTAATATGTGAGCATAATACAAGTTATGTAGAACTATTCGCGGACACGCTTAAACCAAAGCACCATATATTAGTGCACTATCCAACTGTTGTAGAATTTTCCGGTCCACCTAGGCATTTTTGGTGCTTTAGGTTCGAAGCTAAGCATAAAGAAATCAAAGCCTATGCAAACGTCATAGCGTCTAGAAAAAATATTTTGTTAAGCTTAGCAAAAAAATGTAATCTGAAATCCTCGCTCTCTTTAATGTCACCAAATGAAAATAATTTTGTATTTAAAGATAATTACCGCATTGAAAGTAAAAATATAAATTTATTATTCAACAAAACTAAAATTAAACAACAAGATGTAATTGCTTTAAGCAACATAAGTTTCAAAGGAACTAACTACAAAAATGGGTTGATTCTTTCATTGTTTAGGTCATCGCTAGGCCTATTTGAAATAGAAGAGATATTTGTTTTGAAAGAAACTTCCGAAATATTTCTACTGGTTAATGAGCTTTTGGTGAATTCATTTAGTTCACATTTTGATGCATATGAATTACATAGTCCCAAAATTTTTATTGCCGAAAAATTATTCTTTAAAATTACAGATTTTAATTGCTTGCCTACCAACATTCATTGTACTGTAAAAGGAAAGCTGATGATTAAATTAAAAGAATATTTGTAATTTATAATGCTTATCTAAGTTATTTTAATTTTATTTCTTATAAATAGTAACATTTTGTAAATCTGTAATAAGTACCTAACATTTAATATAGTTAGTAACCAATAACCTAGTACCTAACTTAATATATTGCGCGATTGAACAAAATGACAGAAAACGACCAAGTAATAACTTATCAATTACTTCCAATGGAAGATGAAACCGAATATCATTTGATTCAAAACTATAATGTACCGATGAATACCAAGGAATCAGATCAAATGACCCAACCACATATCGATGCATCTACGGGATCTACACTAGAATGTTCATTGACTCTAAAGGAGAAGTGTGACATAAAAGAATTATTGGAAACATGGAATCTAAGCATTCTCTTTCCAGCATTTTGTGGTAAATTGTCAAAAAATAGTGTTCTTGTTGTTATATAATTCTATATCTTTTAAATATTTTCAGACGAATTAATTAATTTAAATGTCATCCAGAATATGAGCGACCGACACATACAAAAATTTGTCAACAAGTACAATTTAAAAATAGGAACGGATGTAATTCTTGAATACAAAATTAAGGCATACCAAATATTAGAAACAACCGAGGTAGCGCATGCTCCGTTGCAAATTGAAAACGATAAATATCAAACAGATGAAAGCTCCAGTACTTGCGATGACGTCACAATTGATGTTCATAAAATATTGGAAAAATCCGTTCAAGGCAGATCAATTTTAAGTATATATAAATCAACTAAAAAATTAAGTGAAGGCTCTAGATCGTTAATAGTCGATGCAGTAATAAAGTACATGCTACAAAAAGGAATTCGAATGAATGTCGTAATCGCACAACAAATATCTGAAAAGATAATTCAAATATTTCCATCAGAATTTATAGTATGTATCTCAAGTTTTCAATAGAAAGATACCAGCAAATTAATGATCTTATTTCTTTTCTTGGATAGGCGTACTACTATTCTAAACAATCAGGCCGGAAGCCACAAGGCAAGGTGTACGATAAATATTTTAATAGCCTCCGGCAACTTAAAACTAGTGTAATTATTATTCCAACACGAAGCTACACAACAAAATCACCTTGCTCAAATTTCACAAAAAATATTCAATTAGGTAATATCATAAACCAAATAATAATGAGACGTACCACGTAGAACAAAAAAAATCTAATAGTTTTTGAAACTTCCTATTTAAAATGGGTAACTATTAGAGGAACATCAGTCGCGAAAAGCTAAAATTCTCTTAAAATACATTAGTTAAATTTTCAAAATATTAAAATATTGTAATTGGAAATTATGAATTTAAAGAATTTATTGTGTATTAGCTCGTTATGTAGTTTGATATAACTACCGTTTTGCTATTAATAGTAAAACGACTTTTATAGCTATTTTTTATTCTGCGTGGTCAGTCTTATTATTATTTCATGAATATATTATTATTTTATGAATATATATGCATTATATAACGCCAAACTAAAACTCTTTTTGTTAATTCGAATAATATTATTTTTTTTCTCAAAATTTAATCAAACACAAATAGCACCACCAGAAAGTAACATTACCGAGCAGCTCGAGGCTATATTACTCGATAATTGCTCATGGGCTGAGATGGAGCATCTTTGGGAAGCCACCAAAAATTACCGTTTGCATGAAATATCAAATGCATATTCGACGAACGAAATTTTGACCAAATGGAAGCAACATAAGAAACCAATGGGCTACAAATTGGTAATAAACTAATTAATAATACATTTTATTAATTATAAGATAGTATTATGTATGCATTTTACAATAATTTTTTTTCAGATGTATCCCTCTGCCTCCAGCTTAATTTTAAATTATGAAATTTTCGCAGCTAAAATAATGCCAATATACCTCGACAAAATAAAAGATCATAGCAGTAAAACTTTATTAAACGACCTTCAACATAAACAGTACGTTATTGAAAGTAGGTTAATTGATTTTATTTTTTTAAACTAAAATAAACTTAATAACTTTTTCTTTTGTTTATAGGTGGTCGTAGCTGTACATTATTTTTTTTATTGCATAGCTTGCTAGTACCAACTACAACCACCATTGAAGGCACTAACAACAAAAGATTGAGAACTAAATTCTCTATTAGCCACTCGCAGAGAAGCTTTCTCATTGTTGGGAATACCCTAGGAGAATGCGAAGAAGAAATCATACGGCGAAACAAGAACAAGGTTCCAATTCAACCGCTTATTTTAATCATTGGCACTACGCTTGAGCCAAAAGAGTTTTTAGTATTTTTTGACGGGATCAAATATGTTTTGAACTCTTTTGTTGAAGCAGTTGATATTTGTTTTAAAACATTTAATGTGCTCAATTTACAATATCCTATAGAGTCTCATTTAGTATGGACATTTATTCAAAAATATTTTTATTCTATCGATAGTTCTTATGACAAACATAATGTGAATGTAAATTGTTTAATTTCGGCACTTCTGGTCTCTCAATTTTGTTTTAGTACCTATACGTATTACGTATTGTGAGGATATCTATAAGTTTTAATTTTGTGTTCTTTCGAATATTAGTGTTAATATTTTAGTGTTAGATTGAAAATTCTAAGCGATAATAATTTAACTTATCGTTTTATTTCCAAATCCCTATAGTAATGTCGAATAAGAAAGAAAAACGAAAAACCATAAGTTTAGAGACAAAAATTCAAATTTTGGATAGGTTGCGTAAAGGAGATGGTCCAACAACAATTGGAAATGATTTTGCGTTAGGAGAATCCACAATTCGTGCAATTAAAACGAATGAAAAGAAAATAAGAGATGCAGTAGCGGCCGGAGCCTCCGTTAGTTTCAATAAGACATCTCACGCTAGAAATCCATTGATGGAAAAAATGGAAAAAATATTGATGATATGGATAACACATAAAAATCAAATCAACATGCCTTTAAATGGAATGGCAATTCGTACGAAAGCCGTGCGAATTTTTAATCATATCAAGTCCGAACCATCAACTTCATCCAGTCAGTTAACATAATTTTCTGGAAGCAAAGGTTGGCTTGAAAATTTTAAAAAGAGATTTTCGTTACACAATCTTAAATTAACCGGAGAAACAGCATCTGCTGATGCAGAAGCTGCCAAATTGTATCCACCAAAACTCCAGGAAATAATTGACGAGGGTGGATATGTTGCCGATCAAATATTCAATGCTGACGAGACCGGCTTATTTTGGAAAAAAATGCCTGACCGTACATATATTTCCAAGGACGAAAAAAAAGCACATGGATTTAAAGTTGCGAAAGATCGCATTTCACTATTATTATGCAGTAATGCCTCGGGGGGTTTAGTAACAAAACCAATGCTTATTCATCGAGCATTAAACCCTCGAGCTTTTAAAAACGTCGATAAAAGTAAATTGCCGATATATTGGAGGGCAAACCGAAAAGCGTGGATGACGTCAAACCTGTTTAGAGAATGGTTTTCCGAAATGTTTGTTCCAGAAGTTGCGCAATACCTAAATAGAAAAAATTTAGGTTTCAAAGTTTTGCTTATCATTGATAATGCACCCTGCCATCCACCAGATCTAAATCATCCTAACGTGAAGGTAATATTCTTACCAGCTAATACGACATCGTTGCTGCAACCATTAGACCAGGGTATAATAGCCACCTTTAAAGCAATATTTTTACGGATCACATTTAATTTCATCATAGATAAATTAGATAACCGACCAGACGTAACAGTTACCGAAATATGGAAAGAATACTCTATGAAGAATTGTGTACAATTTATCGCGAAAGCTATTAAGGAATTAAAGCAGAATACACTCCAAGGTTCCTGGAAAAAATTGTGGCCGGCGGGAGTCGAAGACTTACATGTTGTACCAGAGGTAGAAGCTGAATTAAACCAAGTGGTGGCTTTAGCGCATTCGGTCGGAGGTGAAGGATTTATTGATATCATATTGAATGAGGTGCACGAATACATGAGATTAGAAGAAGACTTAACTGAGGAAGATCTTCTGATTTTATATGAAGAAAACCAGAATTTAATGAAAGAGATTGAAGATGTATTGGAATTCGAAGAGACACCAACATTTAAACCAAACACATTACAAGAGGGAATTGACATAGCCCATAAATTAAAATCTTTTTTCGAGGAGCATGATCCAGATATTGAGAGAGGGCTAAAATTTCATCGCGAAGTAGACATAATCATGGCACCATATTACGAAATTAAAAAGCAGTTTGATATGTCTAAAAAGCAGACATTAATTACAGATTTCGTAAGTTGCAGCACTGCATCTGCTCCTAATGAAAGTTTTTCGAGCGACGAAACCGTTATTATGCCTGAAAAACGGCAAAAGCTAATGACCAGTTTTTTCCAACGAAGCTACTCTACTGATAGCTCCGATGGCGACGAAATTATATAACAATAATTTTAAGAAAATCACATTAATTTTTTATGATAAACTAACTAAGAAAGAAATGAATTATCTAATAAATTTAGAATAAAATGGAATTTTTTATTTTTAAACCAATTTTTTACTTTTTTCAGTACGTAACCCCCTATTTTCTATTGACTCTAAGTCTTAAATTATGCGAATTTGAATTATGCGCTGTTTTTGTGGAACCAATTTGCCGCATATTTCAAGGGTTACCTGTATCAATTCAATTGATTATTTAATCAAATCAACAAAATAACTTTTTTAATTTTTATTTGATTTGACGAAGTTACATGTAAATCAATGTTTATTGAATTGATAAAATTTAGTCAATTCGAAAATTTGGTTTTGCCAAAGATTTTTTCAAATTGAAGAAATTTATTTGATTTCATAATTTTATTAGTAAATTATCAATTTGAATAAAACGTAATCATAATGATCACCTACTTTCATTGACGCTATTTTAAAGGTTTTTTCTTCGATTTAAATATAAATTTCTTCAAATTTACTTCTTTATTTTTTTCAGTGTACTTTAGTAGATAAAAGGAAATTGAGATTATGACTAAAACAACCTCTCGGGATACCACAGAACGGGTTGATAAAATATTTGGCCGTTTGGGATATCCACGCACAATAACATTAGACAACGGAAAATAATTTATAAGCGAGGAATTTGTCAATTATTGCAAAAGAAAGGACATTAAACTTAATAACGCTATTCCGTATTGGCCTTATTGCGGCCAATAAAAAAATGGCTAAATGGCGAAGTCGAGCGGCAAAATAGATCTTTGCTGAAATGTCTTAAAATAAATCATGCACTTAATAGAAATTGGAAAAACGATCTTGGTGACTAACTCATGATGTATACTATACGACCCCTCATAGTACGATAGGAAAAACGCCAACCGAACAATTCGTACGTAGTAAACTCCCTTCTATTGGAAACTTAGAAACAATTCCACCTGACTCTGATTTTCGTGTACGTAATGCACTGATGAAGGAAAAGGGTAGAATTTATGCAGTGGAAAAGAGGGGAGCGAGGAGCAACGATCTGCAAGTTGGCAATTCTGTACTTATGCTAAATTTAGGTCAAGGTAACAAATTAGCTACAACGTTTAATCCAGAAGAGTTTGAAGTGTGTAGATACGGAATAAAGCTAATGGAAAGACATATGAAAGTGTGGTGATACGACGCAGCTATAAATAATTTGAGAACAATAAATTAATTATAAATCAGAAATGCTATGAATTTTAGTTACCTTTCGTATCCCCAAATTACTATCATTGTCAAAACATTACACGGCCACGGAATGTTGTGACATTTATTCGAACGAATGACATTTCAATCTCGGTAGAACGAGATAGTACACCGGCAAAAATAACAAGTTTCACCTTAGCTATGTGGAGGCAACATCTCTCTTGGAGTAGAAAAACTTTACCACCACACGTTCGCACGTTGTAGTGAATTTTATCAAACACACTTCGCGCAAATCGTATAGGCATCGCTAAACAATGTGGTGTATATAAAAGAAAAAATGGTGAATTAAAAATAATAAATTTGTGACCGTTACTAGAGGAGCATAAAATTAGCTCAGACAAATAAATATTATAACGATTTTTATTAATAAATGCTGTTAATAATTAAATAATATATAGTGAGTTTTATTTGCGCAATAATGATCGTAAGAACGATACACCTAGTGCCACCGGCCCGTGAATGTAAAATATTGAAACTAATTAAAAAAAAAAAAAACAATTTGATTAGCCTTTACGTATTTACCCGTTTCAAAATGTCTTCATAATTTGACCAAAAACAACTGTCACATACTCGTGCATGTGACGACGGGCTCTGATAACAAACCGTTGTGGCTCACATATGTGACGGTTGATAGCGAATGAGTTAATTAAAATCACAGCGCAAAAGAACGGAGGAGCCCATCCATATAGCGTGTAACTAATGTTTACAAAAAAAAACCGCTACCAACCTATTAGCAACCATTACACGATCAATATTAATGTCATTACTTTCTGATATTGCCATTAATATTGATCGTGTAACTTGAAGTATTGACGAATGACGGTCGATAATGATGAAAATCCGGATTTTTTGATTTCGAGACATCATTATTGATAAGTGGTGGGGATACTGTCAATATTAATGATAGTGTAGGGTTCGCGTCATTACTGTGTGTCATTATTCATAATAAATTTGAGGTTATCTGAGGTTTTATTTTTAAAAAGTATATAATTCAATATTCATCAACTTCAACAACATGGATGATATGTTTTATGTAGAGGATACAGAAGCAAATATGGATTTCTCCGAGTGTAGTGAGACAATTGATATAAATAGCGAAGATAGCCAGGAACCGATTTTAGTGGAAAATATCGAACATACTAAGGTGCTTAGTGATTTCATCGAAATGTACGAAACGCTTCCAGAATTATGGAACCTAACAAATCCTGGGTATATTAAAAAGGATAAGCGAAATTTGGCGTTGGATAAACTCCTAACCATATTTAAAAAAAATAAGAGCGGTGCTAATAGAGCAGATGTTAGCCGTAAACTAAATACTCTTCGATCTAACTATCGCAAAGAATTAAAGAAAAATTAGATTCAAAGAGATCTCCAGTTTATGGATAAATTTGAAAAGTCATTTAATTTAACAAATAAAATTCAACAAAGGAACAAGGTGGTTAGTAATAAAATTCAAAAATTAAATTGTTAATAAAAATCTATATTCTTTTTAGGCTTCCGAAAGCAATGATCTCCAAGGCGAAGTTCACGGAGTGCAACGTCCGGCATCCGTTAGCCCTTCTACTGCATCACAGTCAGGTTTGTTGTCACCACCACCACCGCTATCAAAGAAACGACGAATCGAAAGAAATGATCTATTACAGAAGGCTTGTGAATATTTGGATAATTTAGGAAGGAATAACATTAAACCGATTGCAATAGCATTAGTTTTTATTGTAAAAGTCATAATGCTAAAAACTGTAAAGCGGGAGCCTGTTGCTACAAGTGTGGTGAAAATGATCATATTGCTTCTCAGTGTAAATTAGACGTTACCGTGTGTTTGAATTGTAAAAGAGCAAAAACCAATTTAGGTTTAACGGATATTGATATTCCGCGACATTAGAATAAAAGAGTTCTAAGCGACATTTTTTAAAAAAATGAGTTATATATGTAAATAGGCTAATTTTAGCTCAATCTTCCGATTGGTGTTGTCAGATTTACAAAAAAATGGCTCATTTAAAAGATAAAGTTGTAAATACGTTGTAACTTCTTCGTTTTTTTCCAATAATTTATGAAAAATAGTTCTATCTACCTAGAAATTGTCACTTACAACCTTTTTATCGAAAAAAAAATTTCAGTTAGTGTGGTATGCAACTTTTTTACATTGTTTAAGTAGTTACAACTTTTTTATTCTTAGCGCTACTGTAGAAATACAATGAAACGTCAAAATTTCGCGGTAAATTTCAGTTTGGTTTAATTCGTGGTTGTGTATTGTTCACTTGTGATAATTTTTGTAAAATTCTGTACATAATATGTAAGTAATAGTAAACGTTTTATTATTAAAGGAATGTTGAATATTGAATTTTCCATTATTATAATCTAGCACCGCCATGACTGGAGCATTTGCTGTTGAATATTTGAGTGTGGTTGGAGAAGGGGATGCAATTTTACAGTTTGAATTACCTAACTCGAAAAACGATTGCTTGATTATAAATGATCCTGAAATATTATCATTTTTGGGGACACCAAATATCAATAATTGTGTTGTGGCTACAGAAAATGGTGCTATTGCCGAGAGTTCGTCACCGAGTGTTCCTGAATCTTATCAATGCCCTCCAGTTTCGGATAGTGAATATTCTAATCCAACTGGAAATGAATTGGTAAGAGATTATTAAATAAGTTAAACGTTCATATGTAATTAAAACGTTTATTTTGAATTTAGCTTAAACCAAGAAAACGATCCCGCAAATCGGAAAATTGGAAAGTAAACGTACGAAACCGAAATTACCAATCAGGTTTAGAATTCACAAACCACAAAGGTCAAGTTCGCCCTAACAAGCAAGTCAAAAATTTAAAAAACTGCTTAACATCTTGCAGATTGCATTGTTCTAAACAAATAAGTGAAGCTGATCAGAAAATAATTTTTGATGATTACTATTCACTTGACCAAGCCGGGAAATACAGTTTCATATCGAAAACCACCGAACGGGTCGATACTCGCCGAAAACGGAAATCGGACAAAACATCTCGCCGAAAATTTTCGTATTTTTATTTTTTTAATTTTCATGGAAACAGAATATCTGTATGTAAGCAGTTTTATTTGGGGACTTTGGCAATATCGCAAAAACCTATATACACAGTTTACGAAAAAATGAATATGACTGGAACTGTGTCGAAAAGTATGAAGGGTACTAGAAGTGGAAGAGCAATATCACAAGCAAGGCTACATTTAGTCTTGAGCCACATCAATAGCTTCCCTTGCGTAGAATCGCACTACTGCAGAGAAAAAACCAAGAAGAAATACCTCGATGCTAATTTAAACATTTGTAAAATGTATGATTTGTATTCCAAAAGATGTTTAGAATCAAATGAATCACCTGTCAAAAGCAGTTACTATCGGCATATCTTCAATACGCGTTTTAATCTGGATTTTTTCAAACCCAAATCTGATAGATGTGGCCTATGCGAATTGTTCGTAATCGACAAAACCAAAATTAAAGGAGACGAGTATGTTGACCATATTGCCTTTAAAGTGGCAATGCGGCAGTTAAAGGAAAACGATAAGGAAAGTGGGGTACCCATTCTTTGTTTCGACATGCAAAAGGTCATAACATGTCCGAAAACCAACATTGATGAATCTTTTTACCTCTCCAAACTCAACGTGTACAACTTGACGGCACATTTATCCACCACAAAAGCTGTTTATTGTGCTATATGGAATGAAGCTACCATGGGACGGACCGGCAATGATATAGCATCGGCCTTTATTCAAATACTGGAACGAGTGTTCGCCGAAAATGATATAACGAAACTTATAACTTGGAGTGACGCTTGTGTGCCCCAGAACAAGAATTCATTTATATCATTTGCCATTCAACATTTTATTTCTATCCATCCAGAAATAGAATTCATTGAAATGCGATTTTCTTTGCCTGGTCATTCTTGCATTCAAGAAATTGATAATGCACACAGCCAAATTGAAAAGGTGCTTTCAAAAAACGAATTTTTTTCACCAATCGGCCTAATGCGACTACTAAAAACCATCAACCGGAAGCGGCCTTTCCAAATATTGCAAATGAAGCCATGCGATTTCAAAAATTTTGAGGCATGCTCAAAAGCATTTAATTATAAAATGGTACCATTCTGTTCCTTAAAAATGTTGCAATTTACTCAAAATATGTTTCAAATCAAGTACAGCTTGTCGTATTCTCATGAGAACTACCACGAAGTATCCATAAGATCAGCATCGAAAACAACTAGGGTTACTAGACCGCAAAGCGTACTTATTCAAACATTACCTAGTCCATCAATAATTAATTTGAACCATAAACCGATACCTATTAATAAAAAAAAGGATATCGAAAAAATGTTTAAGTATATGAGCCAACAAGATCAGGAGTACTACAAGATCTTATTAACGTCAAGAGACTAAGAATATCAAAAGTATTTGGCCATTGGAGCCAAAGCAATTGAAACTAAGACTAAAAATGGAATTACTGTGTTACTACATTTAAGTTAATTTTAAATTGAATTATTATTTTAATGGTTGATTTATTAACATTATATCTATTTATTTTTTTAAATGTTGAATTAATATGTGATACATACTTATTATATTATAATAAAATTTATTAGTAAAATACCTAAGGTTATTTTTATGTTTAAATTTACATAATGAAGTATATACAACCTCAATTCGAAAATTCGAATAAAATTCTCCCAACTGCAGTAAAACAAAATTCTAAGTGACCACTTACAACCTTTTTACATTCCTCTAATAGCGTTAAAATTTACAAAAGGTTGTAAATGCAAAATGATTTTTGCAATTCTCTAATTTAATTCGCAAAATTTCATTAATTAGTAGAAGCCTTTAGAAAATTGATAATTCAATATCTATGAGTGCGAAAACCAAATTAGAAAATAATGTCTAATTAAAAAAATACATCCATTTGAAATTTCATTTGCCATTTTCTCAAAATGACAGTAACTGAAGTTAGAACCATTTTATTCTAATGTCGCGATTCGTCACGAAACCAAAAGTGTTACATGTCCAGTTTATTTAAGAAAACTAAAACAATTAAAAAATAGAACAATCTATTAGCAACTAAAGAAATATTCAGTATTGTATCTAAATATACAAGGTTTGACTAATAATTTCAGTGAACTTGAAGCATTAATTAGTAATCAGAGCTTTGAAATAATATGCGTTAGTGAAACCCATCTATCAGATATCGACAGTGATGACCTGGTAAAAATAGACAATTATAAATTAGTGAGAGCTGATTCCTCATCAAGACATACGGGTGGCGTTTGTATATACGTAAAGGAGTATTGGAAGGTTGAAGTGATCCAAAAATATATCTTAAATTTAGACTTTTGGTGGCTAGCTGTTAAACTAAAATGCTTTAATACAGTGCTGTTCCTGGTGGTATTTTACAGAGCGCCAAGATATTTAAATAAGAATGCAGAATTCTTGCACAATCTTAATAGTTATATGAGTGAAATTGGTGATAATTATAGTAAAATATGTATTTGTGGGGATATGAATGTTGATTGGAAAACAAATGAAACTAATAAAAAAGCCATTAAGGAAATAATTCAAGATTGTGGACTAAAGCAGATCGTCAAAGATTATACAAGAATTTGGAAGACATCAAGATCAATAATTGATTATGTGATTGTAAATGATAATCGTAATATGAGGTGTGAGATTAAAAAAGCCTTTAAAATTAGTGATCATGAAACTATAGAAATAATAATAAGTAATGGTAGTGATTTATGTAGTAATAATAGCAATAACAGTAACAATTTTAAGATTTTAAAATATGATATAAATAAATTTTGTAGTGCATTATGTAAGAACGATATCATGACAATATATTATAAGGATTGTAATTTTAAGGCGGAAAAGTTTAGTAATAATTTACATGATGTTGTTAAACAATTCATAGTGAATACAACTTTTACAAATCAAATGTGTCCATGGTATACAGAGGAACTAAGAACACAGAAACAAAATAAAATTAGGTTGTATGAAATAGCGTGCACTGTGGGTTCTGATGATGATTGGAATAATTATAGATTAAGTAGAAATTTATATAAAAATAAACTAGATTATGCAAAAAGAGATTATATAAAAAACAAAATTAAGAATTCAAATGATCAAAAACAAATGTGGAAAAATTTAAAAACTCTGGTTTTGAAGAAATCTCATAATAGTATTAGAGAGGTAATATTTGAGAATAATTTAACAAGTGATGAATTAGCAATAGCTGAGAATTTTAATGAATATTTTGTTAATAGTATTAATTCTATAAATGCGAGTATTTCATATGTACCTTATATAAATCAAATTGAAAGACGAGAAAATCGTTTTGTTTTTAAACAGATAAACTGCGGTGAATTGTTAAATATTATAGTGTTAATGAACAACAAGAAAGACATTAACTTTGTGAGTAGAAATATGATTAGAGATAGTTTTGACTTAATAGGCGGAAATTTGCAATCGATTATAAACAATTCTTTGGTGACTGGAGTATTCCCAAATATATGGAAGCAATCGAGGAGAAAATTTAATAATAGGGCCCCGAATCAAGTCTAGAATATTAACATTCCTTTCTCATCCTTTCGGTTTTGTTATATGTAGAGAGTATACGGTAAGCCCGGGGTCATCCGGGAAACAGGTTTAGGCTTGGTCATTTACTCCAAACAATTGATTGTTTAATGTGGACGTTTTCTACAAGGAATATAAAACAGTAGCACTGGATGAATATTACATTGGGTAATTTATTAAGTTCTTGTGAAATGGTTTCTTTACATTAACTGGTGTCGGAAAATTTCAAATAAAATCAAATCAGGAGAACATAAGTCTCTTAACTGAGATGAGTCTGGCATTTGGGTAAACTGCATGGCTTGAAATCAGTAGGAAATGGATTACAAAAATATAATAAAATTGTTTAATTTTTAATCGACAATGACTAAATAGGGGGACTCAATTAATTCCGCGTGAAAGAACTCCGTCGAAAATTTTATATGGCGAAATTAATTCATTTTCAATAAGATATAAATTCGCTACAGCAAACTTATAAAAACTGATGTAAATTTGCGCAATGCAATTCGAATTAATTTCGCGGTTCAAAATTTGCAGCAAAATTAAGTCACGCGGGAATAATTCGGTCATTACCATATACCTTATATTATGCCTTCGCGAAAAATTATGAAAGAAAAAAAAAAACGAAAAATGAGTTAATTTTGCTCGGAATCAATTCGTAACAAAAATTAAATAATTTCGCGGCGAAAATGTTACATTTATATTTTTTCGGCGGAATTAATTCAGGGAGTCAACTAAGAAATTTCACGTTAGTTTGTCGTATTTAATGTGAACAGAAGTTTCACTTTTGTCTTGTCTAACAACATAATAGTCAATGTGAAAATCGTATCGAAAACTTTCTAATATCCCATGACGTTTCTCGTGAACCATTTAAGACGACAAAATCGGCGCATCCAGCACACGTAGTATAACGGAAAAATATCACATAAATGTAGACAAGAATGTTTAGTCTCACCAAAACACGTAGACTTCACATTTTTTTAAAATGATATTTAGCGTTCAGCGCTTTTAGATATGTAGAGCATAATTTCGGTAGACTCTACGTGTGCTGAATGCGCGATCTCCTTGAAAATAAAGCATTGCAGAAAAAAAACGTTCCAAGAAACATTGTTTGATTTTGCAGTGTTATTACAAAATTGATGGCTTTAAAATTACTTTTCAAGGTTGTTTTGCTTCCGTATTTGATGAAAAAACAACAAAAGGTCTGGCTGAAACATTTTTTTACCTTCCTTGTATTTTATAAAATAGAGTTGCACGAAAGTGACTACTTTGACCTTGAAAGGTCATTTCAAGATCACCCATAAAAAAACAGCATTCTCAGAATATTTTTACTACAATGCTTTATTTTCGTTCTACATAGTTTCGAAATATTTAGGTGTACCAACTTAAATGGTCCACCCTGTACATAACTATTAAGTGTATATATGCAGGATGTGCGGCACTGGCAATATTTTATTTAAGAGGATGAGGGGATAATAGAGGACAAAATTTTGAGTAATCATATAATTACTCAATTAAGAAATATTGAATCTTTTAACTTCATATTTAACTTGACCGAAAACATTAGAATTATTTATTGAAGATAAATTAGTGGTTTAACCGTTTTTCAGTTTTTCTGAATGAAAATTTAAAAGTTGAAAGATCAAGTTGTTCTTTAGCTCGCAATTATATTATTCTCAATAATTCAAATTTTCGTTAACCGAAAGCTATTGATTTTGTCAAAAAAACAGTAGAAATTTGTAATTTAAAATTAATTGTTTTTAATCATTTTCATTTTATCTAGCATAATCCTATCTTTTTAGATTAAATCGAAAAAGATAAGATTATTGCAGATAAAATGAAGATCTTTTTCTTAAATGACTGGTGGCTACTTATTCTCAATTCGATCTGCAGTAGCATTTATTACTCAGAATTGTATATTAGCTTACCCTTCTCAATAAACAAGCAAGTGCCGGACGTCTTATATAAATATAAATTGTTTAAGTAAATGATTTTGATTAATTAAAAAATACATTTCCAGAAGACACCGGGCGTTCAGCACATCCATACTGTATAGGCTGATAACCGTGGCTGGGAATATATGTGCCTGTGTATGGCATATAAACAGGTGGATTTGGTAGAGGTGTTATATCACTAATTATACTTTCTGTATCACTTAAACTAATTGTGGCTAAATCCTGTTCGACTCCATTCCCAATCACGTAATAGCATTGCTCCGAAAATGTTAATTTATTTACAGTATGTTTTATATACCCCCGCCGCAGCATTGTCGATACATACTTTCTAGCCTCGCGACGATCAGTTACCCCATCGACATTTTCCAGCACCCAATTCACAACATCTGCCCCAATAAATGCATTTGGTATAGTTATTTTTAGCCACATACGATCACGTATTTCTAGTCCACTATCTGGTTTGGTCATTGCCTTAACAACAATTTTCATATCCATATTAATGTGAAGCCGCTCTCTAAAATCGAGATCAGGTATATCAGTGCTCACTGTCTCATGTGATCGTAATGCCTGTGTATGGGCTACCCAAGCACCCGGATCTATAGGTCGTACAGGTTCGGTACGCGGTATGGTAAAATAACCTTTCGGATTTGGATCCCAACATTTAGCCACAACTAATTTGATTGGTCCAGGTTTCTGGACAACTTCCCGTAACACGTGAACTGCTTCATCATTAGTCATATTCTCGAAATTAATATCATTTACTTGTAATATCATATCACCCGGTTCAATTCGCCCGTCTATAGCTACCGCACCACCCTTCATAATGCTGCCCACATAAATTCCACCATCTCCACCCCGATTCGATTGTCCCACAATGGATATGCCCAAAAAATTCACTGAATCCATATTTATTTGTACTGTGATTATATTTAGGGACATTGTTGAATCGGTTATTGAACTGTAACTCGATGTTCGACTCATGCTTGGTGCTCGTTTTTTACGCCGCTGCGGTTTTTTACGTACTTGTAAACGATGTACACTACTACATTCGGTCATGTCCCGATCAAGTGTCACCTCACTTTCTGTATCACACAAACTGGTCGAATCAATGTCCGAAGAAAGTACGGAAGTCGCCTGATATGACAATAAATTCGGAATATTAATTAAATTAGGATTTACATCTTGATGTGTGCGACGATGATGATTTTCTGTAATTCGATTATCTGTATCACTTTCTAACATCTCGGAGCATGCATCCGATTGATTTGAATTATCTGCGCTAACAAGCCATGAAACAATACGTTCATTGAATATTGGTAAAATTGTAGAGTCGTCGGCTATTTCTTCTTTGACCACACTAAAAATATAAAAAAAGTGTTGTATTAATAAGACGTAACGTAGAATTTTAAAAATTTGTTAATGTACCCAAAATCCGAGTCAACTGATTTGAAAAAATATTTGTAATTGCAATTCTGTTTGTTTAACACCATTTTAAAATCTTTAAGTGTTACTTGTGATGATGGTAATGGTATTTTAACTAGATACGGTGTAATTTCATCGTCTATGTGATAAATCGCCTTAGTCTCTTCCATTGCTGTGCCACGGCTCCTTAATCACAAAGAGAATGGAAATGGATTTAACTTGGTTGGGGCAACGAGTTTAGTGAGAAATTGTGAATCGCTTATAATTCATTGCCTTACATACCTCCTTTTATATATTCGTAAACTCTCAATATAATTTTTCTTTACTTTTTATGATTATTTATAGAATAACAAATTTAAATGTAAAGCACACAATATTATATTTATAGTAAAAATTCTTCAAGTATGCATTTATATATTACATGGAAATTACAGTACAGCAAATTTACTCACACCAAAAATTAAATTGTCTAATTTTTTGTGATTTCTGATAATTTTTAAGATAATTTAATACATTCTGGCTGTCACCATTTTTTCAGTCAAGAGAATATTTTGTAGTCTGTAATTTAAAAGTTCTCGTCCTAAAATTACAAAATATAGAAATAAATTATTAGTTTCTTATAGCAATTCAAACATATAAATATATATTAAGATATTTATGTTCACAATAAAATTACTTTTTTATTATTTTATGATTTATTTATTTTATGGAAAAATTTTATTAGTATGGTTGTCACAAACAAATTAAATGGATACTGATTGTTGTGAAGTTCGAAACAATTTCTCTTTTCTGATTAAACCGGTTTACATGTTTATCAATGTTCACATGACAATTATCTCACGCCCAAATGAAATTAATGGCGTATTGCTTTGGAAAACAAGTTTCTGTTGTTTCAATTGTTTTAGAAATTTCCGAGGTAATGACAAAAATATGTATTTGGTTGTTTTATTGTGGTTTTCTTGATGACAGAAAAAAAGACTACGAGCGAAAAACAAACGACAGAAGTTGTCATTCGTCGCTCGGTCAAATTATTCAGACAGATTACTAATGTAGTTTTCGATTGGCCAAACAAACTAAACTTAGTTATATTGTATATTATCACAAACTTCGAACACGTCCTTTGTCGTAAAAACCCAAACAACATTTTTCATATAAATAAATGTCAAAAGATGTATTTTGTTGAGAAAAAATTAATTCGAATTATTTTGGAGTTATTTTTTTTTAACAGAATAAGTCGCGAAATATTTTTTCGATTTAATTTTTATATTCTATGTTGGTATTTGTTCTGTTTTTCATTCAAGCAGTTACGTATTTTATTTGTTCGAGCTCGAATTAAATAACTCACATTTTTTGTTCGAATTATTTAATTTTTGTCACGCGCAATTGTTGTTGTAAATTTCTCAACAAAATACAGCTTACCTTGTATATGCTGCGAGTCGAGTCGAGTTTAATCCTAGTTTAACTCTCACTATATACGGAGGCCCTTACCGAAAGTTATACTTAAGCGTGATTTACACGTTCCAACAATGTTTCCCAACAAAAAATGAAGAGATTAGTATATCGCGAATTCCATTTGAAAGACAAGAACAAATATATAAACAAACAAAATTTTGTTGGATTTTTTTTTTCTTTTTTTTTCAACTTTGTTTCCATAAAAAAATTTTTTGACTATAAAATATACTCGACCCGAGTATATTTTATGGAAACAAACAACAACAAACACATTAAAAATGGCGATTTGTAAAATTTTTATAGCGCTTTATTTTTATTTTTTAAAATTTTTATTTAAAAATTAAAATTTACGTTCGAACAATTTTCATTTTAGCCAAGAAAAGTCGTAATTTTGATAAATAAAGTGGTATCGCTGCGGCATTCGTCAAAAATTACATTGTCGATTTTATACCGCCAAAAAATTATAGCATGCCCGACATTTTTGTTTTATTTTTTTATAAATTTTTGTTTAAAAATGGAAGTTTACTTTCGAAAAGCTTTATTTTAGCCAGAAAAGTTGTAATTTTGAAACATAAAGTTGTATTATCGCCCTATTCGACATCGTAGATTTTATACCGCCAAAAAGTTATAGCATGACCGACATTTTCGTTTTATACTTTTCTCTTTTTATCGCATGTAAATATTTTCTATTGCGTGTAGCTCTAAGTCTCAACAAAAAAAAAGTTGGAAAACATTGTTGGAACGTGTAAATCACGCATTATTTATTAAAACATATTTATTTGCCGCCATCTTAAATAAGCATGTAAAATCATCCGAATTGATTTCACATACTTATTTTTTATTTTGACTATTTTGTAACTTTAAAATAATTTTTAATTAAATTTTTTATAAAAATTAATTATGTACTACATAATATCACAATAATATCAATATGTATGCAATGAAATTAACAGAATTTTGGTTTTCGTTTAAGATTTTTTTTTTGTAAGAACATACTTATTTTAAGTTACCTCGCCAACATACTTATTTAAAAATAAGTAGCTTTATATAACTTTCGGAAAGGGCCTTGTATATGCTGCGAATTAAGTCGAGCTTGATCCTAGTTTAACTCACTTATACTGTATATGCTGCGAGTCGAGTCGAGTTTAATCCGAGTTTAAATCTCACTATATACGGAGTCGAGTTAAACTCGACTCGACCTAATAATTTGTAGAGTCGAGTTAAACTCTACTCTAAAAAATACACTATTACCATGTTTCCATGTACCGAGTTTAAACAGGTTTAGGTTTAGTTGAGTTAAAAATATGGCGGCGCTAACCCGTACCGTTTCCATGAACACAGAGTACGTTTATGCTCAGCGTCGAGTCATCTTTTAGTTAACTTTGGATCATCTTGTAGTTATCTTTTTTAGCGTTTATACTGCAGAGTCAAATCGTAGTCGAGTCGAAACTAGGTTGAAACCGAGTCAGAAACGTCAAAAATAATCATTTACTATCGTATGTTTATATGTTTTTCTTGTATTATTTTTTGAATTTTATAAAAACAAAATAACAAAGTTTTATTGCCACACAAAAATCGAAGATTCGCACACGAATTAAGAAATTAAAATGGTGTCTTTTTACTATTATTTTTTTGTTGTTTTTATTTTTCGACTCGACTCCGTTTATAGTGAATGTTTTTAGAGTTAACTCGACTCGACCCTAGAAATTGTTTAGGTCGAGTTGAGTTTACTACAAGATGACTCGACTCCGTTTATAGTAAAAGATAACCTAGGTTCAAACCAGGTTGAACCCTAAGCATAAACGTACTCACAGTTAGGATTTAGAGTTGAAGAAAAATATTTCGATACAATAAAAAAATAAAATTGCGTATTGAACAAAAACCAAACTTTTATTTCGCTTTGATATATCGTCATAACGTTGATAACGACATTTTTGTGTATTTTTTTAATTATTTTGGGGAAATATATTTAGTAATATGCGAGCGATGCGCCATTTATAATTTTAAAAAATGTTTGACAAATAGAATCTAACTCAAACAAACAAGATTCGTCGAGTTTATTTGGATTTAACGAAACTCTACCCTAATACGCGTTTCCATGCACATAAACCGAGTTGAACCTCTCATTTGAATACTTATTTTTTATTTTGACTATTTTGTAACTATAAAATAATTTTTTTAAATAAATTTTTTATAAAACTTAATTACTACATAATATCACAATATGTATGCAATGAAATTAACAGGATTTAAGTTTTCGTTTAAGATTTTTTTTTTGTAAGAACATACTTATTTTAAGTTACCTCGCCAACATACTTATTTGTACCACGTTTACATTATACGTACCTAATATGTATGTAATTTTTTGCTATTTAATTATTTTTCCGCTGCAGTTCACATTAGCTTTACGATTTGTAGTGTGAACGCATACTATAAAAGTTTGTTGTTTTGACAGATAGATTTCTGTATTCAATTCAGTTTATGTTTTGTGAATTTCTTCTCAAACTCTATTAGATTTGTCGGCAAATTATTTGATTAACACCCCAAATTGTTTAACAAAAAAACGTATACATTTTTGTTTTGACAACAAATATACGAATGACATTAACATATAGTTATTAGTTAGAATTCATATTACAGCGTAATATACTAATACTTTTTTGATACATACTTTACCGAAATATCAAAAAAGTATGTGATAAAATATTTAATTATTTAAATTTGAGTTCACATGACGATACTTTTTTGCTACATACTTTTATTCTACTAATGTAAACGTGGTATTGTAGGTCTAAATAAATAAGTATAACTTTCGGAAAGGGCCGAAATCGAGTTATTTTCTAACCAACTCTGAGGTGTATATACGGCAGAGTTAAACATATGCAGAGTTCAAATAGGATTGACACCGACCTAAAAAAAATGGAACAAAATATCATTTCAGATGATCATAAGATTGATTATTCTTTTTGTTGATCGCTATATATGTTACTGTAATTTTTCCAGCGTTATTATGTCTAAAGAATTGTAATTTTCAATCGAATTCCATGAAAATTAAGGGATAGACCACCGAAATGTCGAAGTAATTTTTTTCGAAAAAATAAAAAGATAAATACCAAAACAAAAATTTATTATTAAAATTAATTAATTAAAATCTTAATAAATAAGATTTTTTTAAAAAAATAATAAAATTAATTGAAAAAATTAAAACGAAATTTTTTTAATAT
This sequence comes from Tipula vernalis, assembly GCA_958295665.1. NCBI lineage: Eukaryota > Metazoa > Arthropoda > Insecta > Diptera > Tipulidae > Tipula > Tipula vernalis. Next base: position 1,279,815 of record OY282561.1, read on the forward strand.
TGGTACACGAATTTTTCTTTAATTTTGTTGTTGTTTTTTTAACTCTACTCTACTATGCGTATATAGTACATTTTTAGAGTAGAGTTTAACTCGACTCTACAAATTATTTAGGTCGAGTCGACTTTAACTCGACTCCGTATATAGTTATACCACAGAAGAAAGATTAACCAGAATAGACATTGCGTGGATCAATTTTTTTTCATCTTACCTTCTTTTTTGGACATTGAAGTATAATTATTTTCGAATATTATGAATTTTTGAATATTTTATACAAATTATGCTGTCAAAACAAAACTTGTCAAATAATTTCACTAACTATACTGTTAAGGATTCTCAATTTTTATTATTTCAAATAAAAACCAGTAAACCAAAGAATACATAACCCAACTTTCTCTTACCTTCGGCAAATCAAGGTCAAAAAAATGAGTCCAAATTTTTCCATACAAAAACAACGTTATGTCTCTTCTGGTTGTATTCTATGGTTATACCAAAGAGAATACACATCGATGTGTATTCTCTTTGGTTATACTGTATATGCTGCGAGTCGAGTCGAGTTTAATCCGAGTTTAACTCTCACTATATACGGAGTCGAGTTATTTTCTAACCAACTCTAGGGCCCGTATTCTTGAAATTCACCGAAAAAAGTCACCGGTGACTTTGGTATGAAACAATTTAAATTTTCGACTGAAATGACGATTTCACTAGAAAATAATGGGCGATTTTTTTGATCGAATTTCAAGAATAGCGGCCTATGTAGGTTTATATACTGCAGAGTTAAACATATGCAGAGTTCAAATAGGATTGAAACCGAGTTAAAACAAAATGGAACAAAATATCATTTCAGATCGCCATATATGTTATTGTAATTTTTCCAGCGATATTATTACTAAAGATACATGTTAAACCGAAAATGGTCTGACTGAAAACGTCCGAGATAAATTCAACATGTACACGACGGCTTGACTGAAAGCAAAGATTATTAACAAGAAGATCTTCTTGTTAATAATCTTTGCTTTCAGTCAAGCCGCCGTTTTAATGTTGAATTTATCTCGGACATTTTCAGTCAGACCACTTTCGGTCTAACATGTATCTTTAGTATATGTCACTGATCTATACTACATGGATAGAACATCTTCAAAATTTCTACGCAAACAACAACAATTTGATGGTAAAAGTTTTTAATATAACTATTTCGCTTGTTTTTATATAGTTGTTACATCTAAAGAGACACAAGTTGTATAGGGCCGCACTTAAATAAATTTAATGTCGAAAATATTTGAAATTATTAATTTTTTACATAAAATCTAATAAAATGCTATGAATGTATTAAAAATAATTAATACAATTTATTTCACTTTAAGTTATATCACAATAATTAAGTTTTTCAGAAACTATTTACACTATTTCTTACTATTTAACCCTTAAAATTTATAATGCACAACTGGAATACACACGTAATGCGACAAATTTTCGGAATTAAATGTCAAGTTATGAACCAAAACAAACAAACAAAAAAATATTTGGAATGAAATACAGCGATTTTTAAAAATTTTAATTTAAGTTATTAATGATTTAATATAATATATCAATCTATACCGTGGTGAAATATAATTAATCTAATATAAATCTATTCATATATATGTACATACAAATCATACAAATCTATTCATGGTGAAATAAAATTAATCTACTTAATTGATGCCGTATGTGTGTTGTATTTTGGTCGTTAATTTGCCGTGAAATATGTGAAAATTTAATCTTTATAAAACATTTTATTATTACTTTAGCTAGCTTATATATATGATTGTTGTCTATAGTATTTCTGTATCAAATTGATGATTATGTAATGACGGAAACATATCTGTAATATTCAGATCCTGTAATATTCGTAACGCCAGCCTCTCATCTTGATGTTTATTCTTCAAATTTATGTCGGCACTTTTAAAGTATAAATTTGTAATGATGCACAGATCAGTTACATCTTTAGCCGGAATTATTAAACCACCTCTAGTTTTTAAAAATAATAATTTTAGTGCCGAGGTGTGGGCTCCACCATATTATTTTTCTACCCATTTTTACTACATAGCCACTTATATAGTCAATTACATTTTCCTGGAAGGCTGAGACAATGTTTTCCTGGAGGAATTCTGATACACGAATGCTGTTTTCTCCACCGTGGTAAGAATCTTCTTCAATATCAAACAAATCTATTGGATATTCTACATCACCTGTTTGAATAAATACAAATTATTATTTAGTACATACAACATATTTTTATTTCTAATTTTAACTGAAATTTGGAATGAAAACAGAAATTTTATTTATCCTTAAACAATAATAATAAATACACCCTTATTTCATCTCAAAATATTGCTCCCACCTACATCATAAAAAAATTAAAAACCAATCATATTTTTAACTGTCCTTTGATAAGTGCTATTTTATTTAAAGTTGATGTTCGAAAATTCGAGTTTGAAAGAAAGAGACAAAATGTTACTGTCTCTGTCTTACAAAAGAGACATTACTATTTTGTACCATAAGATTTTGAACATGTTCTATCCATGTAGTATAGATCAGTGGTATATGTCTAAAAAATTGTAATTTTCACTCAAACTCCATGAAAATTACGGGATAGACCACCGAAATGTTGGAGTAATTTTTTCGAAAAAATAAAAAAATAAATACCAAAACAAAAATGTATTATTAAAATTAATTAATTAAAATCTTAATAAATAAGATATTTAAAATAAAATAATAAATTTAATTGAAAAAATTAAAACGAATATTTTTTAATATTGGTACACGAATTTTTCTTTAATTTTGTTGTTGTTTTTTCAACTCTAATCTATGCGTATATAGTGCATTTTTTAGAGTAGAGTTTAACTCGACTCTACAAATTATTAGGTCGAGTTGAGTTTAACTCGACTCCGTCCGTATATAGTGAGAGTTAAACTTGGATTAAACTCGACTCGACTCGCAGCATATACAGTATATGTATAATATGTCTTTGCATTGAATACGGTACATCTATGACATTTCGATTCTAATTATTTAATAATGTTACTTGTAAATTCTAACTATTTTCTCATAATGAGTAAACTAATTTGCCTAAACAATAATCTATTCTCTAAATTGAGCGCAAACCATTATATAATTATGTGCGATAAATCCTCGTTATCACTATGATTTGCAATTTCTTTTCCGATGATTTCATGATAATAAAATACAAAAATTAATAAAGAATTGCCAATCATAATAAAAATTCTGTTTTGTAGACAGGCAGTAGAGAAAATTTAGTAAAATATTAGTGTTTATTTATTAAGAAAAATGAATTTAAAAGCTATACTTGCCATATTTGGCGTATTCGTTGGATGCTGCGCAAATGTTGTGATACTGGAATTGCTAGTGAAGTATTTAGCACCCATTTAACATATTCTTAACAATGGGATTAAAAGTTAGTTTTGTTTCTTTATTTCAGAGCCGACCCTGGTTCCGGTAATTTAATTACATTCTTACAATTTTTATTCATCGCTCTTGAAGGATTTATATTTACAGCCAATTTTGGTACGAAAAAACCTAAAATTGGTCTAAAAAACTACTCTATCTTAGTGGTTATGTTCTATGTTGCCAGTGTGTGCAATAATTATGCGTTTGATTTTAATATTCCTATGCCATTGCATATGATATTCCGGGCGGTAAGTTAAATTAAAAGTAATCACTTTAATTTCATTCTGATTTATAAAACATTTGTTAAAATAAAGGGCTCTCTAATAGCAAATATGGTGATGGGAATCGTTATTCTTAAGAAGCAATACGATTTTTCAAAGTATTTATCCGTATTTATGATTTCGGCGGGTATTGTTGTATGTACCATTATATCGGGAACCGAAGTGGTAAGTGTAAATCTATCGAGATGGAGCTTTTATGTTTCAATAAATAGTAAAATATGTGTTTAATTCCAGAAAGATACAAGTAATCCTGATTTAGCAAGCATCAAACCACAGGACCCAGCATTAGTTTTTTTTTGGTGGACGGTTGGAATAGCTCTCTTGACATTGGCACTATTTGTCTCTGCACGGATGGGAATTTATCAAGAAGTACTTTATAAAACATTTGGAAAATATCCTAAAGAAGCGCTTTACTACACGCATCTAATGCCATTACCAGGTTTTATATTACTATACAGAAATATTTCACAACACATGGCGATTGCCACAAATTCTACGCCCACTGAAGTACCAATATTAAACATAACAGTTCCTATATTATGGCTATATCTTGTAGCTAACGTACTATCTCAGTATATATGCATTTCATCCGTATATGTACTAACCACAGAATGTGCATCATTAACCGTTACACTTGTGGTTACACTAAGGAAATTTGCTTCGTTAATATTTTCAATTCTGTATTTTCGAAATCCGTTCACTTTCTATCATTGGGTGGGCACATTTTTAGTTTTTGCTGGTACAGTTATATTCACAGAAATTCCACACAAACTGAAAGACACCGTGTTTAATTTACAACAAACTAAGAAGAAAAAAATTAATTAGAAATAACAAAATGTACATATATTATGTATTATTAAAAATGAATAAAATATTATTTTTTACTTACACCAAATTATTGTCTGTTTCATTCGTATTATGGTTCTTATTCTTATATCTCTCTAGAAAGGAATTTATCATAGCAGAGTATATACACTGTATCAAAAAATTGTCCGTACAGCCTTCGGTTAAGAAAACATTGAACAAATCAAACAAAAAATTCAGTTTTTATTTTTTTAAAACTCAAATTACATTTAAAAATCTGAAAATAATAATAATCATGTTATAAATTAATTTACTTCTAATTATTAACGAAATTCACAAAGAAAATAAATTAAACGGCCATTAGCATTAAATATTCAATATAAATTAAAACTAATGAAAGAAGAATTGGTAAATATTAAGTACGCAATTCACTGGGCTAAAGCAGGGATTATAAATTCACTCGTTTTATCAAATTCTGAAATTAAATTATCCATTAATACACTGGAAACCGAAAATTTACCATAAAGTACTCCCGAGGAGGCGTTAGATTTCGCTAATATCAAAATCATTAGTAGCAAATTGTGTCTACTTTATATTGTATTCATTCCGGTAACAACTCCAGAACTATTGACGATTGTAAAAGTAGAGAAAGCGCCTCTCGAGGAAAAAAGTTCAAATGAGGCAACTGCTAAAATGACATTTCTCATAAATGCGACGGAAGGAAATTTTGCAAGCCGGTAGTTAAAAATTGTTTTTATAATCCAAAATATGAATTATTTACAATTATTAGCAATCTGGTAAGTAAAAATTGTGTTTACAGTTCAAAATTGGAATTCTTTACAACAATTTCGAACGTCAAATTAGCAGCTACCTCAGTTTAAAAATTTTCCACTAGGTGGAATCTGTGATGCTCCAATCGTCAATACTATATGATAGATTATTGATCAAACCGGTCAGAAGAAACGATAAGGTGACCGAAATTGAGTATGAAAATGTCATTAAAAATCACGATAAGATTTATAGTATTATCACAGAATACAACCAGAAGCGACATAACGCTGTTTTTGTATGGACAAATTTGGACTCATTTTTTTTTGACCTTGATTTGCCGAAGGTAAGAGAAAGTTGGGTTATGTATTCTTTGGTTTACTGGTTTTGATTTAAAATAATAAAAATTGAGAATCCTTAACAGTGTAGTTAGTGAAATTATTTGACAAGTTTTGTTTTGACAGCATAATTTGTATTGACGATTGTAAAAGTAGAGAAAGCGCCTCTCGAGGAAAAAAGTTAAAATGAGGCAACCGGCAAAATGACATTTCTCATAAATGCGACGAAACAAATTTTTGCAATCCGGTAGTTAAAAATTGTTTTTATAATCCAAAATTGGAATTATTTACAATTATTAGCAATCTGGTAGGTAAAAATTGTGTTTACATTTACAGTTCAAAATTGGAATTGTTTACAACAATTTCGAACGTCAAATTAGCAGCTACCTCAGTTTAAATATTTTCCACTAGGTGGAATCTGTGATGCTCCAATCGTCAATTAACGAAAGAGGGATTTTAGTTTAAAAAATTCTAATAGATGGCTCTATACCAATTTTAGTTGTGGGAAACGTCATTTTTTAACCTTAATCCAACCATTGTGTGCCTTTTTGACTCGTTTGATAAATGCATCGATTTTCAAAAAAATGTGAATTTATTTATAAACTTCTATTTTATTTTGAAACATTTCCAAATAACGTCTTTGACATCTACTCAATATCTGCAAACATTTTCGTAAATTATTTGATTAGAATTTGAATTTACTGAAATAACAAAAATATGTTGGTTCGATTAGGGTTAAAAACAAAAAAAAATTTGTTGATGTTTGTGATACCATGCGAAATTGTTAAATCGTAAAAATATTTTAATTATTTTGTTGTTTAATGTTTTATTACTTATTATTAATAATTATTATTAATAGAACAACGTATTTTTTATTAAAATCTAGCAGTTTTATTTTAATTGAGGTTATGTTTTACTACTGTCACAAAAATTTGCATTCCATTGAACATCTACTCACAAGTACTTGGCAGTAGCAAATTGTCTCCAATGGAACACAGTGATTAACGAATGTAAAACGATCGCTTTCAATATGTAACCAAAATAATATATTAGACATAAGCAATTCTTCTTGTTTACCCAAATTGCTCAAAAGTCGACCTTCCAAATGCAAACACAACAACAATCAACATATTCCAACAGTTAACGAAATATCGGAGGGTCTAGTTCTACTGAATCAATTCGATGGGAACATCAAAATTAATAACGAAACTCAGAAACTCAATGGAACATATTTGATTAAATTCAGCAATACTATCTTGTCAGTCGGAAATAACACCTACATTTCTAAAGAAAAAACGACCATTCAAGTACTTCCAGCTATTCTACAGCCGACGTCGGAAGAAAGTGATTTCAAGGAAATACTTTCATTACAAATGATGAAAGATATTCATATAAATAATACTCGTCCCATTGGCTCCTTAAAAAGGAGGGAGCCGTCGAGCGATTCACGAGCTGGGGATCATTCTCAATAGTCATCATTTTGGGAATAGCGATCATCACTACAAAATATACCAAAACTAAGAAATTACGAATCATAAATACAACGAACATCGAGGATCTGCCCACTCCACAAACTCAGAGTAAGGTCGGGAATACCTGTTCAATAGCAATTCAGGGAGAAGAACTAGAAATCCATAACGAGACGCCTCAAACGATAACACCCAAAGGGGCCTCAGGGCACAGACGGAAATTTTATGAAACACTATTATTTTTCTGATGGTTCGAATGTGGACATTCGAACTTTAAGGGGGAGGAGTTAACACGCGTAATAATTAGGTTTCCCACAAAAATACAACGTGATCATATTTGTCACGTTGCATTAGCAATGACAACAAGTTACACGCGCATCCGGCATAATCCTGAGTGAATATTCTTGACGACATGGTTTCATATTCTACATATTTTTAATTAAGAAAATTGTAATTAGAAAATAAGAAAATAATCAGTTGTAATTTCGATGTTAAACAAATAAGTTAAAAATAAAAATTATTTTTTTTAACCAAAATTCAATAAAGAATTTAACTTATACAACATAGAGTACGTTTATGCTTAGGGTTCAACCTGGTTTGAACCTAGGTTATCTTTTACTATAAACGGAGTCGAGTCATCTTGGAGTTAACTCAACTCGACCTAAAAAAATTCTAGGGTCGAGTCGAGTTAACTCTAAAAACATTCACTATAAACGGAGTCGAGTCGAAAAATAAAAACAACAAAAAAATAATAATAAAAAGACACCATTTTGATTTCTTAATTCGTGTACGAATCTTCGATTTTTGTGTGGCAATAAAACTTTGTTATTTTGTTTTTATAAAATTCAGAAAATAATACAAGAAAAACATATAAACATACGTTAGTAAATGATTTTTTTTTGACGTTTCTGACTCGGTTTCAACCTAGTTTCGACTCGACTACGATTTGACTCTGCAGTATAAACGCTAAAAAAGATAACTACAAGATGATCCAAAGTTAACTAAAAGATGACTCGACTCTGAGCATAAACGTATTCACTGTTAAGGATTCTCAATTTTTATTATTTCAAATCAAAACCAGTAAACCAAAGAATACATAACCCAACTTTCTCTTACCTTCGGCAAATCAAGGTCAAAAAAATGAGTCCACATTTTTCCATACAAAAACAGCGGTTTGTCTCTTCTGGTTGTATTCTGTGATATTACAAAAAACTTGTAAATGGAGAGGTAATCTTGTAATCGGCCGTGATTCCTCCTCGAGTAACCAAAATATGTGATCACTGATCACCATACGGTCCCACCAATTTATGACAAAAGCCTTTGTCTCTTTTATCACACACAAATGCCGACAAATTTTTCACAAAAAATTGTTGAAAATTTGTCGAAAAAAAATTTTATTTAGTAGTCATACCCACAAATTTTCAATCCAAAACATGTGAACATTTTGTTGAACTGATTTTATTAACAAATTTTTCACCCAAAATTGTTGAAATTTTGTCGATGAAGTGATTATTTCTTAAAACACAAATTGTTGATGACAAATTATTAACAAAAAAAATGTGGACATTTTGTCGAACTATTTTGTTGACTAAAAATTGTTGGAATTTTATCAATACGTGATTATTTCGTTAGTACAAATATTTAATAGCGCATTCAAAACAAACAAAAATTTTCATGGAAGAGTCGTTGAATACGCCTAATTCACAAATCAATCAAATTTCAGTAAAGTAATTGCGGATGCTGCGCTGCAAATATTACCTGCAAATTATTAAATAAATCACATGACGAAATACCAAATGATGACCGGATATATCTTTCCCTATTAGTAATAAGGAGATATTTGAACAGTACAGTGCAAGATGTGAGCATGATGACGTTGCAAAATTATTGGTAAATATTTTATTTATTAGCATTCATTTTCTAAAAATATTAATTAATTCGGTCATTTTCAAACGAGGAAGCTTTCAACATGCGGAGGAGAAAGTGTGCAAAAGGCAGTAAGGAGATTAATTAACAAATTGTTGTCGCTAGATATGCAGAGACAGATAAACTTCAAGGAGAAGAATGGGAAAATAAAGTTGAAACAACCTCATTTCGGGCCATCAATCTTATAAGGAATAAATTATTTAAATTCAAAAGATGTTGATTTTTTATTTAAAATAAATATTTAAAAAAATATTTGACCCAAATCACAAAAATTTCACGACCATTTTTCTGGACCATTTTTCCGTAAATTTGGTCGCGAAGTATCAAATAATTAGACACAAAAATGCTATCCATATTTCACAAATTTTGTCATAAAACGTCAACAAATTCGTCACAAAAATGTTATGCAATATTTGAAAAATTTTCAACCAAAGTGTTTCAAAATTTTGTCGTGAAATTTGTCATGTTTTATGGAAAAAATGTGGATTAAAAGAAAGAAAAAACAATTTTTCACAAAATATTCCACAAATTATCCACAAAAATTCGACGAAAGGATCAAAAAAATTGTCATGCAAAAAGTGACAGTCTGGTGATTTCAGGGTACCGTTTGTCGACAAATTATTCATAAAAAATTAACAAATTTTTAAACAATTTGGTCGACAAATCACAAATTGATGTCAACTTTTTGCCGATTTTTTGTGACATGTGGTTACTGGGTTCTATACTCAAAGCTAATCTCAACTTTTTTCCAAAATTTCGTTGAATGTATCTTAGATTAATTGGTTTTAGACGAATTAATTTAGAAAAATTATTTTACATCCGTTATTTTTGCGATTTGTTTGTTGAATTTTTTTGAACGAGTTGTTTTAGATGAATCGTTCTATATGTTTGTTAGATATTTGTTAGAAAAATTGTTGTTAATTAACAGAGCATTCACAATTATTTTATCTTTTACTTACAGGTTTGTATGAATTTCCAACAAAACGAGTAAACATTTTAGTTCATTATGTTGGAAATTCTTACAAACCTCTGTAAGTTGTTTTTAGACGAATTGATTTCAGTTGAATCTGTTTTAGTTAAATTGTTTTAGGTAAACTATATTAGATGTATTGCTTTAGACGAATTGTTTTTAGATAAATTGTTTTTAGGTAAATTGTTTTTAGATAAATTGTTTTTAGATAAATTGATTTTAGGTAAATTGCTTTAGTCAAATTGGTTTAGATAAATTATTTTAAACCAAAAGTCCACGAATCTATATATTGCATATATCGTTACTTTTGTTGAATGTTTCAAATATAGTACATAGTAGTTTTTTTTAATAATTAGCTTATTGTTTGTTATCTATTAAATTTATAATTTAATTTATATTTAAGAATTTTAAAATTAATATTTGAAAATATAATATCTCTAATACGTAACAATAAAAAATATTTTTTTTAAGTTTCAAAACTTTTTTTTTTTAATAATGGACGCGATATCTGTTTTTTTTACTTATAAACTAGGCCTTATTTATTGCATATAACCAGCCGGTTTCGAACGTTATTTCGTATCGTTGTATTTTTGCAATTAATTCTGATTGGATGAAATTTCGGATCAATCAGGATTAAACGAACAAAATATGGTGATACGAGATAGTTCAGAATTTGGTGTGAAAACAACACCATTACTAAAATTATATATTAAATACTGATTTTATTTTAAATTAAAATTATTTTTCAATTAGACTATTTATAAATATATTTAGTTGGTTTCAGAGGTGAATAAACACTTAAAAATTGTTGTTAATGCTTTGAAAACTATTTTATTAATTAGTAATTTTAATTCGTTTTCAGTTTTGAAATTAGAATAAAAAAATAATGTCCATTATTTTCAAAGAAAATTGAAGAGACAAGTTATGCATTTTTTAATATAAAAGTGAGTAAAAATGTTTTATAAGATATTATGTTTTGGCCAACAAAATATTAAATCAATATGTGGTTATCCAGCCCTACAATTTTATGTGGTCTCTTGAGCATCTGGGTATCGACTTTCCCCAAGGATTTTAAGTTTTATTTGGTAGCAAGTTACTCAATTTTTCAACTAAAATCTTTTCCTTCCTACCCTTTAAAAGCTGAATTTTATTTGACAATTTACAACAAAACAATTGTACTATCCAATTCCTCAGTAGGAATTCGTCGAATTCCCGCTAAATTGATGGTATTGAACGAAATTCCAATTCATCGTTTAGTTTGCCTAGTTCGCGCTGGTGGATGCGCTATTGACGATTGGAGGATCACAGATTCCACCTAGTGGAAAATTTTTAAACTGAGCTAGCTGATAATTTGACGTTCGAAATTATTGTAAACAATTCCAATTTTGAACTGTAAAGACAATTTTACTTACCAGATTGCTAATAATTGTAAATAATTCCAATTTTGGATTATAAAAACAATTTTTAATTACCGGATTGCAAAATTTTCTTCCGTCGCATTTATGAGAAATGTCATTTTGCCAGTTGCCTCATTTTAAGTTTTTTCCTCGAGAGGCGCTTTCTCTACTTTTACAATCGTCAATATCACAAATTTTGTGTTAGTTCTATTGGTTGGTTTTATGAAAAATTATTATTATTTTGATATTTAAAAATAAAAAAATATTTATTTCATACATTAAATATAAATAAACCCACATGCCAACATTTTATTCGCGAACACAAATCGTGTTACACAATAAAAAACATCAAAATGCTACCAAGTTTTAAAAACCCAATCGAATTCCAAACGAGAATTGTTTGGCTAATTCCCGTTTGGAACTCTATTGACGATTGGAGCATCACAGATTCCACCTAGTGGAAAATTTTTAAACTGAGCTAGCTGCTAATTTGACGTTCGAAATTGTTGTAAAGAATTCCAATTTTGAACTGTAAACACAATTTTTACTTACTAGATTGCTAATAATTGTAAATAATTCATATTTTGGATTATAAAAACAATTTTTATCTACCGGATTGCAAAATTTCCTTCGTCGCATTTATGATAAATGTCATTTTAGCAGTTGCCTCATTTGAACTTTTTTCCTCGAGAGGCGCTTTCTCTACTTTTACAATCGTCCATAAGGTCTTGAAAGATTGGTAACATTTTGATATATTGTATTGTGAACTACAATTTTTTTTCGCGAATAAAATGTTGGCATATCGGTTTGTTTACACTTAACGAGTGTAACAACTATTTTTTTATTTATAAATGCCTAAAAATAGTCAAAATAATAATAAATTTCACAACCCAGAGAAATAATACAAATGTAGTTGATCATGTTGGCAATTCGACAAATTCCTACTGAGGAATTGAATAGTGCAATTGTTGTTCTAAATTGTGAAATAAAATACAGCTTTTAATTAACCCTTATGTCTATTTTGGGTTACCCGGGTAACCTTTTCGACTTTAATCGATCAAATTTCTATTTTATCAATGGAATTTTGGCTCTAGGACCTAGGAATGCCAAAATCATTTAATTGTAACAGTTACATTTTTAAGTGATAATCGAATAAATCTGATAAGGTTATTGGGTAATCCTTAATTGATTAACATAAGAAAAAAGATGCATAGACATAAGGGTTAAAAAAAAACTACGTAAAATACTATCAATACAAAAAATATGGGAAACTCGATGCCCAAAAGCTAAAGGTACATTACAAAATTGAAAGGTTGATCAACCAAATATTAAATTATTATTTTGCTGACCAAAACTATTTCTTATAAAATTTACTTAATTTTGACCCCAAAATTTGAATACCTTTCACTTTCCATTCAATTTTCTACGTAAATAACGAACTTTCCAAGATTATTTTTAATACACTACACTTCTTACAGCATCAAAACTGTGAGAAACGAATTAAACTTATTGATTAAAATTGTTTTAAAAGCCTTAAGGGTATTTTTATGTGTTTACTTACTTTTGAAACCAACTGTATATGTGTATATATTTGAATATATAGAAGTGGATCATTTCAATTGACACACCTAAATATTTCGATAATAATTATAACGACAGTAAAATCTTGTACATACATAAACCAAGAAATGTCCCAAATTTTTTTTTTTTTTTAAAGGGACAAAATGGACACATTTTTCCGATGATCTGTCAAGGTGAACTAATTTTTTTTAGATACAAGTATCTTGGAAAATAAAAAAAATGTTTCAGGCAAGGGCTTTTCAGGTCATCAAATAGCCAAACAACTCTTTTTCCTGGAGAATTTTTTCTGTAAAGCTATGTTTTCGAGATATTTAGGTGTGCCAAATTAAATGGTCAACCCGGTATACATAAATAAAAGCAAAATACCTTAACCTGATTTTAAGTGCAATTAACATTAACTCTCCTCTCCCCGAACGTGGAAGTAAAATGTTACACAATAAATTTGGTAAAACCATTTTTAGTTATTTTCATTTTTAACACCATTACTTAGTCTTAATATATAAGGTATCACTATTTCTATTTCAATTGGTCCTATTAAATTTGAAAAAAATAAATCTTCGATTATTTGTGGTTCTAAGGCACGTAATAAACGTAATTTAAGTAGAAGCTTTGGAAATCGATTGCTACTCTCATTCGATTTTTTGTCAATATAATTCTTAAGACATTTGTATGATATCTCTTGAATTTTTTCAACTTGCTGTTTTTTACCCGGATCAACAATATTATCCGAACTGAAAAGGCATATCATTCTTAGATAGGCATACTCAAATTCATCTAAATTCATTTGTAGTGTATTTTGGATAAAATTCTGTAGCTTATAAATGTGTTGTGATAATTTTTTTACTTTCTCCGAATTTAATTTATCATTTATTATAGAATTTTTTAAATGATTCACAAAAGATGTTAAAATTGTCTTGATCGATAAATTTTTTGAACACTGGGCCAAACCAATCACAAATAATTCAACCCATGAATTTTTTATCAAGCTTATTTGTAGCTCATCATTCAAAACTTTAAAAGCTTGGATTTTTTTAAACCAATATATCGACAAGAATAACAAACGGCTGCCACATTCACATAAATAGTGCATGCTAAGATAGGTCGGTAATAGGGTTGGTGTAATTAAATTAAATGTTATATTCGATTCATTAATTAGAGGGAGATCTAAATTCAGAATATCATAAAATACTGAACTATCATCGAAACTACTTGCGATTATTTCACCAACTCCGTTACTACTCACGTCTAAATTATCTAAAGTGATTGTGGAAATTAAATCAAGCGATTCATTCATTACATTCTTATCGATTATCGATTGGATGTAACTTAATGTATCGGATGAAGTACTCATTTGGCCGATACCTGTTGTTAAAGCTGAAGATGATGTGGTCGTGGTTGCGGTTGAGGTCACCGACGATATTGATAAAACAGAATTTGTATTGCCTAAGTTGTCCATTGATTCATCGTCATTGTTTGACTGTTGTAGATTCGGTGATAAATTTTGAGGGTCGTTGTATAACAGGACTAGAAAGTTAAAATGTAATATTTTATTTTGTATATTTTGACTTGCTCACATTACACTTTTCAATTTATCACGGTACTTACGTGACTTTTTACCCAGCGACGTGGTTAAATCGGGAAAATTGAACCGCACTGGAAGTGTTCCACTAGATGCATCCTGCTGTTGCAGCAATAAATCATGTCGCACCGACAAATGATTATGAGTATTGTTGTATGAATTAACCAATGAATTTAGCACAGCAGATTGGGTTTGTTGTATTGATTGTTCCTTTTTATCAACAATTGGTTTACGTTCATGCTGCACCGCTAAAAAATGTGATTATTTACAATAAGAGAAAAGAAAAAAAATTTTCTATTACAAAGATATGAGCACAATAAAAAATTTACAATCACTTCGCATTCCACAAGCCAGGCACTTCTGCAAACGACAATATTGACAACGATTTCGATGGTGTTTGGTTACTTCACAATTCATATTTCCACGACACTGGTAGCCCAATTGCTTTCGTATCGATCGCTTAAAAAAACCTTTGCATCCTTCACAGCTTATAGCACCGTAGTGACGACCAGATGCCCGATCACCGCACACCAAACACAATTCTATGTTCATAAAATTGCCATGACTATTTAATTTTATATTTAAATGGGTTTTATCGTCGAGATCCGATTTTATATTTAAATGGGTTTTATCGTCGAGATGTAAATCCATTATAAATAAAATTTTTATAAAAAGAAATAAAAAGAAAAATATTTTTCCTACTGAAACTGTTTTTTATGAATGAAAGATTACTACGTAAAATGTCAAAATGAATAAAATAAATACATAATGGACGCTGCAGTTGTAATTCTATTAATGCCCTGGCAACCAAATCTATCTGTATATTAAAAGTATTAAAAGCGAAACATCCCGAGTAACCAAAAATAGTGATCACAAAATTTTAGACCAATTTGTTTATAGCAGCACCCGTCAAACAAGGTGTTACGTTTACGTAACACATTGATAATGAACAAAAGGATAGAAGGTAAAATCAAAATCCCGTTTTCGTTTTTCTTTATTCACCAACGCCATATTGGTTAGAAAAATTGTTTCATTTGAAGTTTTACTTTCTTAAAGTTTACAAGGCAAATCTTGAATAAAAAAGAAAAGTGTTCTTTCTAAAAATAAATTTATTTGTTAAAAACATGAATAAGTGTTGTGTGTATAAGTGCAAAAATACCCGATATAAAGCAAAAATTGAGAAAAAAGGGATTACATTTCACCGGTAAGTGAATTGTTATTTCTTTACAAACATTTACATCACTTGTTCACAATGATTTTAAATATTTTTGAGTTTTGTACACTTATTTTGTACACATCAGTAAATTCACTATATTTTATAATGTTCACTATGTTTATAAAATTGATTTCATAAAATTGTAATTAAAATTCAAATTTCAAGTTTCATTCGTACAAAAATCTTATTTTGACAACTCGTGTGAATCGTCATTGCAACATGACGAAAGCAAAGAAAAAGACCATATGCACAGAAAAAAATAACATATACATACAACGTCTCATTATATTCAATATTAGGGGAGTTTAATAAACGAGAAAATCATATGAGAAAATGTTATTACAAGTTTTAAAAGTTTTATTACTTTATTTAGCTACGTTGTAAATTGTTATTTTTATGTTCATTACAGTAACTATAAACTATTATGATAAAAATACTTATGTGTGGGATACTTACACAACACACATACAGCTGTGTTCATAATAATAGTAGTGCGATTTTTTCATTGCTACTTTATACATGTTTGTACTTGTTTCACTAATACAAAGTTTCGTATTGTATGAGAAGTGTAGTAAACAAACACAACTACGGTATTATTTGCCAATTACTGTAAATAAACACATACTATTATATTAACACAGACTTATTAAAAGTGCATGCTTCATTTTGTTGTTCACAATAATAGTAGCGTTGAATAAAAGGACCTGAATAGACTGGTATATTAATAACTGTGCTGAAAAATCTAATTTAAATAGTAAGTAATTTTAGAAAATTATTTATTTTTTAATTTTTTATTTCGTTATTTGTAAAATTTAATTATTTTTAATTACTTAAATAATGTTAATAGTGGGGCGTTCCAAACACTGCACAAATGAAAAGCGGGAGCTAATTTTAAAATTGAGAAGTGAGGGGAAAACCTATGTTGAAGTTCAAAATATTGTTGGATGTAGTGCTATGATGGTTGCTAATGCAATCAAATTTACGAACAAGCCAGAAACACGTGGGCCAAAAAAAAACCTCAAACTATGATGATAGGCGAATTATTCGATACTGTAAAACTAATCCTAATGCCTCATCAAAAACCATAAGAAACGAACTAAAGTTACCTATTAGTGATGTTACGGTACGGCGCCGACTAATTGCAAGCAAGTTATTTGCACGCAGCCCTCGAAAAGTTCCTCTGTTGAACAAGAAACATCTTGCTGCTCCCATGAAATTTGCTAAAGAACATGTCGACTGGCCAATAGAAAAGTGGCGTAATATATTATGGACAGATGAGAGTAAGACAGTTCTTTTCAGCAATATGTCAGGCGTCCTCCCAACACGGAATACTATCCGCAATACACATCAAAAACAATTACGCATGGCGGCTCAAGCACTATGATTTGGGGATGTTTTTCATATTGCGGTGTAGGTCCCATACATTTGATAAAAGCATAATGGACCAACATGTATACGTCGACATATTAGAAACAGTAATGCTGCCTTTCGCTGAAGAAGAAATGCCATTGAAATGGGTCTTTCAACAAGACAATGACCCTAAACATACCAGTCGTCGTGCTAAAGAATGGTTTCGAGCGAAAAATATTGAGTTGATGGTATGGCCAGCACAGTCTCCCGACCTCAACCCAATAGAAATTTTATGGGGAGATGTAAAGAGAGCAGTTGCAGCAGCAAAACCAACTTCCAATAGGAACTTGTGAAAATTGGTAAAAAGTTCTTGGAAAGAAATCCCAGTGGAGCGATGTCAAAGGCTAGTCGACTCAATGCAGCGCCGATGTAGCCACGTATTGAAAAATAAAGGCTTTACAACCAAATATTAATTTTATTTTCTTAGGTTAAACAACTTAAAATGAATTATTTTATATTAATTTATTTATTATTTTTTTTAATTTTGCACACTACTATTTTTGTGAACAGGGATTTGTGGAATTAAATGTGATTTAAATGTGATTTGAAATAAAACGAATGAATTTTTAAAAAATGTCTTTCATTATTACGTAAAGTGATAAACTAGCATTAAGTTTGCAAAACTAAAATAATTAAAAAATTAATAGCAGCAAAGTAATGTTGTTGTATCCAATGCAATTAACTTCACTACTATTTTTATGAACACAACTGTAAGTATCAATATTATAATTATGTACATTTATAATTATTTACATTTATTTTTTTTATATTAATTATACTCCTTTAAATATATTATCCTGCATCATATATGTATAACTGATAAAGCATTTTTATTTATTTTGAGATAGATATTTTATATTATAAATATAAAACATTAAAAAAAATATGCAATGTCACTGAAAAAAGAAAACAAAATAATTTGTCGGCCATCATGGTTTTGTCGACAACGATGATTTTGTCGGCCATCTTGGTTTTTAAATTGCTTCACTATGAGTACGTTTATGCTCAGCGTCGAGTCATCTTTTAGTTAACTTTGGATCTTCTTGTAGTTATCTTTTTTAGCGTTTATACTGCAGAGTCAAATCGTAGTCGAGTCGAAACTAGGTTGAAACCGAGTCAGAAACGTCAAAAAAAAAAAATCATTTACTAACGTATGTTTATATGTTTTTCTTGTATTATTTTCTGAATTTTATAAAAACAAAATAACAAAGTTTTATTGCCACACAAAAATCAAAAATTCGTACACGAATTAAGAAATCAAAATGGTGTCTTTTTATTATTATTTTTTTGTTGTTTTTATTTTTCGACTCGACTTCGTTTATAGTGAATGTTTTTAGAGTTAACTCGACTCGACCCTAGAAATTGTTTAGGTCGAGTTGAGTTAACTACAAGATGACTCGACTCCGTTTATAGTAAAAGATAACTGTTGAATCACGGATCAACAGGTTTTAAAATTATGTTATCTCAAAATGTTCAATATGCATTTTGTATTAAACTTATCTTTTTATATTTAAAATTATATTAATGTGTACATGTTTCAAACATGTGTACATGTTTCATGTTACCTCAAAATGCTCAATATGCATTTTGTATATAAATTATATTTTTTGCACTTTTTGATAATGTGAGAAAATTAGTATATGTTATGTATATATTCTGTACATACATAACATATAGAATGTAGAATGTAGTGTAGAATGTATCACATTTTGTATAAATAGCACGGAATATGGTAAAATAAAGCAGAATTAAAACGAACGTTAAACTAGTTTAATTAAAAGTTCTCTCGAGTATTCGCTTGGCCCTTTCCTGGTA
Source organism: Tipula vernalis (assembly GCA_958295665.1). Classification (NCBI taxonomy): domain Eukaryota; kingdom Metazoa; phylum Arthropoda; class Insecta; order Diptera; family Tipulidae; genus Tipula; species Tipula vernalis. The sequence continues at coordinate 1,298,816 of OY282561.1, forward strand.
ACCAGGCTAATACTCCCACAAATTCAAAGCAGAGGCTTGAGTTTTTCATGGTCCTTCGAGCCGGATGCGCTACAAAGAGCGTATTCCGCAATCAGCAAGTCCTAAGCCAGTCAACAACAATCGGATATTCAGTGCCATCTTTACCACAAGAGGAGCCAAATTCCGAGGCTAGTAAAACAACAAGTCGGACAAGCAGGTATTGACGTCGTTCCAGACGAACCATCTGCAAATCAACAAGCGCTACACAGAGCGCATTTCCCGAGCCGATAACAACAATCGGGAAAGACTGCGGCTGATGTCGTTCCAGACGTAACGGCAGCAAAAATTTGATACGCCACAACCAGCGTAAATTAATTAACAACATGGAGAGCAAACTACGGCTGCAGGCAGAAATTGCCGAAGAAATAACAACGTTGCAGAGAAATTATGGCAAAGATAGTTTATCCCGCAAAACTAAGTCGTACTTGGAATCGCGGATAGCAAAGGTAAAGGCTTTATACGTGAAGTATTTAGCAGGCGACGAAGAAATTCGTGCTGCAGAGCCACCGCTAGATTCAAGTCATCCATACCTCAAAAAGAGGAAAGAAGTTTCGGAGAATTACGAGATTCTGATAGCTGACATGCGCCAACGGTTAAACGCCGGACCTCCATTAACACCAACAATATCGACGGCGGATATTTCACAACTTCAGCAATTCGATATCAGCGGATATGACGAGTTAGTGGTTACGCCACCCGATATCCCGGGTTTCGGTGCAAAAACCCATGCTCCGTCAAACAACAACGAGGCGGCAGAGCCGAAGCAAAGTGAAAGCGATGAACCCCAACAACATTCATCGCTACATGGCAACGAGCGAGACACATCTGATGGACATGGCATCAGGCAGTTGCTAAAAAAACAGGACGTGCTAATGCGTCAATTGTACAAAAAAATCGGGTCAGTTGATTACGCCTTAGAAATGGGAGAAGTTACAAAGGAATATGTGCAACTAAAGGTTCATCAGTTGCAAAAGGGAGTAGACCAAATTGATGAGCTGCACACTACTATCATGGTGGAGTCAGAGGAAGAACATCGGACAGATAATTATTTCATAAACAACTACCATGACACCTTGCAGGATAAAGTGGAAACAACAATTATTCGACTGCAGCAAGCTCAGATTGAGGCAAAAGAAGTTTCAACAGGTTGTACCAAGCTCCCAAAAGTGGAAATTCCCACTTTTTCCGGAGATTATGAGCAGTGGAGTTCATTCAACGACATTTTTACCGAAGTTATTCATAGGAATAAGAAAATTTCCGATACGGTGAAAATGACGTACCTAAAATCTCACGTTCAGAAGAGTGCGGCCCAGCTGATCCGTCACCTATCAACAACGGGTGAGAATTACAGAGCGGCCTGGGACTTGCTTCAGGCAAGATTTGAAAATCCAAGATTATTGGCGAGCAAGTATTTCAACACATTGTTGTCATTACCAACCATACAAGTAGCCACTGCCGGGGCAATTCGTAACCATCACGATACTGCAAAGGAGATGTTGCACAATATAGAACGACTACAAATGTCCATCCCATTTGAGTCATTTGTGGCATTTATATTGCTAAAGAAGTTAGATCCCGATACCGCTAGGCTGTATGAAACAACATTAGTCAAACCTCGAGAAGTTCCAAACATAAAAGAATACTTCAATTTTATGGAGAGAAGATTCCAGTCTTTGGAAACCATGGGGAGCGCCAAACCAACAACGGTAAGAGCACCTCCACTGATCATGCCACCATTAAATAGAGTGGTTGCAGCGACGTCCATCAACAAATGTCTGGTCAAACCTTGCAGAGAAAATCACAGGCTGGATCAATGCAGCCAATTCAGGGAAATGTCGACACTGGATAGAGCAAGGTTGATAAATGAGTCCGGCCGCTGTGTTCGTTGCCTCTCCCAAGCTCATAAGAGAGGTGATTGTAGAGCGGCAGTATGTAAGGGGCAACATCACACCCTTCTGCATTGCAACAACGCCGCTACAACGAGCATGAGCACAGCTAAGACTTTCCTGGTCAACCAACAAGGACCTGTGCTATTACCAACTGCACTAATTAAAGCAACAACTAGCAATGGGCAGATCATCTTGTTAAGGGCCTTGATAGATTCTGGATCTCAAGCCACTTTAATATCATCAAAGGCTGCCAACCTATTGAATATTAGAAGACAAAAAACCCACGTCAACATTTCGGGTATAGGCGGAAATAATGCTGGCATATGTCGGCAGACTATCAACGTCGAGATAGCACCAAGATTCTTTGGAGGTTTTCGTTTGAATATCGATGCCTTAATATTTGATAAACTGGCGCAACAGCTTCCTGAGACCAACATCAATGTCGACAAATGGAAGCATCTCCACAACATACAGTTAGCGGATCCACAATACAATATGTCACAACCCATTGACCTGGTAATTGGTGCGGACTATTACCCATTATTAGTAACCAACGATATCCTGAAGGGAGAACGCCATGAACCCATGGCTCAACGTACGGAATTTGGGTGGACCATTATTGGCAACTTAGGAGCCCTTGCAACCCAAACAATAACAAGCATGGTGACTACCAAGACGATTGAGGAACAACTAAAATTATTCATCGAAAACGACAATATTCCAGAGGAAAGGAGCCGCACTGAGGAAGAAATCAAGATTGAGTCACATTTTGAGTCAACTGTAGAGCACTGCCCCGATGGAAGATACATGGTGAGGATTCCATTTAAGACAAATAATATCAACTTGGGGGAGTCAAGACGAACAGCGGTAGCCAGATTATTACAGCTCGAAAGAAAGTTCGACAAGGATGCATCTTTCAAGCAGAATTATCATCAGTTCATGCAAGAATACATTGACCTAAAACATATGAAGATAATCAACACAGAGTCTGAACGCTTGAAAGCGAGTGAAAGCTATTATATACCACATCATGGCATTATAAAGCAAGATAGTACAACTACCAAACTCCGGGTCGTTTTCGACGCTTCTGCAAAAACAACTACGGGAGTGTCACTAAATGATTTAATGATGACTGGCCCAAAATTGCAAGAGGACTTAGTTGACATTCTCCTCCGGTGGCGTAGACACAAATTCGTCATAACCGCTGATATCGAAAAAATGTACAGACAAATTTGGATTCATAAACGGGATCGAGATTTTCAGGGCATATTATGGCGAAATGATCCAACAAAACCTATGGCTACCTACAGACTAAACACTGTTACATATGGCACCACCGCTGCCAGCTTCTTAGCCGTAAGAGCGTTATTAAAACTAGCAGAAGATAATAGCAGTATCTATCCAACCGCTGCTAAAATTCTATCATCAGATTTGTACGTAGATGATCTTAAAACTGGAGGTGACAGCAAGGCGGAAATAATCTTGGCCGTGAATCAGCTAAGGACTCTCACGGAGCTAGGCGGAATGACTCTAAGGAAATGGGCTTCGAATTCTGCGGACGTTCTGGATCATATTCCCAGTGAATTGCATCGTACAGGCAACCTATCAATCAAGCTAAATGATTCCGTCAAAACCTTAGGGATAATATATCATCCCATTGTGGACGTTTTTAAGTTCGATGTATCCGAATTGCATCTATCCGATTGCAATCCAACAAAGCGTTCATTGTTATCAGATTCCTCAAAATTATTCGACCCCATAGGATGGATATCACCAATAACCATCACGGCCAAACTGATGATGCAAGAAGCTTGGAGAATTGGAATAGATTGGGATGAATCATTACCAGCAACATTAAACACTAGCTGGGTTAAGTACAAAGAGGAGATGTCAATAATGACGGAGATTGCAATTCCTCGATGGATTGGTATAACGAGGGAGTCATCAATTGAGCTTCATGGATTTGCAGATGCATCAGAGATGGCATACGCTGCCGTGGTATATTGCCGAAACATCGACAGTATGGGCAACATTACCACAAACTTATTAATGTCAAAAACACGAGTGGCCCCTATCAAAACAAAGCTGCCAATTCCACGTCTTGAGTTAAACGCAGCATTGCTATTGGCAAAACTGATGAATCATGTTCAGAGTGCTATGGGACTCAATAACGTCAAAACGTATGCCTGGTCCGATTCAACAATTACATTGTGTTGGATAAAGGGGGAACCAAACCGGTTCCAAACATTTGTGGCAAATAGAATATCGGCTATAAATAGTATGTTACCAACAACAACATGGAATCATGTGAAGTCAAGTGACAACCCGGCGGACATAGCATCACGTGGAACAACTCCACTGGCGCTGGCAAACAACCATTTCTGGTGGAAGGGACCTGACTTTCTTCAAAACGAGGTAATATCAGATACACCTACACCAGAAAACCTGGTGGTATTAGAACCAAATGACTTAGAGGAAAAGGTCGTGCAAGCATTCATCGCAGTAAAAGAAGCCAACCCGTTTGCAGCACTATTCAAGCGCCATTCCAACATCAACAAATTGAAACGGATCATCGCGTACTGTAAACGTTTCATTAATCGTAATAAACTTGCAAACCAATGGAATGAAGTGCCATCAAATCAAGAACTCCAGGACGCGGAAACTACAATCCTCAGAATCATGCAAGAACAAGATTTTCATGATGAAGTTCTCTGCCTCAAGTTTGCAAGAAAAATTAACAACAAAAGCAGGCTTGCGTCATTGAACCCAATGGCAGGCGATGACGGCCTGTTACGTGTAAATGGGCGTTTACGAAACGCAGATCTGCCAGCCACCAGCCGATATCCGATCATTTTGGGCAGCCATAATATTATCACACTACGAATCATTGAAGAAACCCACCGTAACACGATGCACGGTGGTACTCAGTTGACTTTAGCACACTTAAGAAACAAATACTGGGTTATAGATGGTAAGCGTGCTGTCCGCAATGTAGTGCGAAAATGTCTAAAATGTTTCCGCTACAAACAACACATATCGGATCAACTAATGGGCATCTTACCAGCAGCTAGGATTCAGCCAGGAAGAGCATTCGCAAAAACAGGAATCGACTATGCTGGTCCCATCCAATTAAGGACAACTAGAGGAAGAGGTTACAAGTCATATAAAGGATACATAGCTCTATTCATATGCATGGTAACAAAAGCTATTCATATCGAGATAGTTAGCTGCTTAACAACAGCAGCATTCATTGCCGCCTACAAACGATTCGTGTCCAGACGAGGCTTATGCACGGATATTTACTCCGACAACGGAACTTATTTCGTTGGAGCTGATTCTGTATTAAAGAAGAATCATCACACCGCCATAAAATCACTACCAACCGACATCGCCGCTATGATAGCTGTTGATGGTACTAACTGGCATTTCATACCACCTCATGCTCCTCACTTCGGAGGCATTTGGGAAGCAGGAATAAAATCAGTAAAATTCCATCTCAAGAGGGTTGTAGGAGAATCCACATTAACATTTGAAGAACTGTACACGGTAACCAGCCAAATCGAGGCATGTCTCAACTCCAGGCCATTAAGAGCACTTTCAAATGATCCTTCTGATCTAACAGCACTAACACCAGGGCATTTTCTTATCGGTGATTCACTCAAGGCGCCACCATCTGCGAGCATCGAAGCCATTGGGTTAAATTCAAGATGGCTCATGATTGAACAAATGGTACAACAATATTGGAAACGCTGGTCATCCGAGTACATTCACCAACTACAACAGCGGTATAAATGGAAAAATGTCCAACCCAATCTAAAAGTACACGATCTAGTACTATTAAAAGATGATCAGCTACCTGCCACTCGATGGAAATTGGGACGTGTTCTTGAGGTTCATGCTGGCAAGGATGACCTAGTTAGAGTCGCAACAATTAAATGCCAGGATGCGACATACAAAAGACCAATCAAATTATGCAAACTTCCGATTGAGAAAGAACTTAGTGATGCAGCACCTGCACCATATATTGACAACGGCTCCGCTAGCAGTAACAGCGCAGGTCCTAGACAAGAAAAAGTCAGCAACGCATTACCTAGCAGTAACAACGCTGCTCCCAGGCAACAACCTCAGCGACGAGCAAAGCTAGGTAGAGCAAACCAAGTAGCTCTTGCAATTTTCTCTTTTTGCTGCCTTCTGGGGTTAGCACAAGCAGACATCCGGATTACTCCATTCAACAAGTCCGCCGGAATACATTTCGAGGAATTAGGCAAGCTCGAAATTGTGGCAATGAGATGGACATTATAGTAGTTCATTACAACCTGAGCAGCTACTGGGATGAAATTGAGAATTTTAAGCAAGCTCACACCGAGTTAACAACGGTGTGCGCGGAGCTTAATCTAAGTTGTAACATCATGCTCCAACAACTCCTATGGCAATACAATAATTTGATCGCAGATAATGTGCTATTGTTTGAAAGCAATCAGGATCGGAGACGGGTAAAACGCGGCTTCGGAGATACCGTCGGCCTGGTACTAGGGGACATGTTCGGAGTTCTTAGTCAGCGTGAGGCTGAAATATACGAGGCTCAGTTTGAGGCAATTGGCAACAACGAGAATCATCTATTGGTTCTGATAAAAAATCAAACAAGCGTAATAGATAACACCGTAAAGTTAGTGAGACATAACTCCAACCTTACCATCACAGCGATAAACAACTTAATCAAGGAACAACATCGTCTGCGACAGGATATGATGCTGCTACAGGAATATAGAACATATGAAGATAGAGTGCGCTCAGTGTTTATAAACTTGCTTGAAATGACTTTAGTGCTTAAGAGCCTTGAGGATACACAGCAAGGCTTACTTGACGTGGTTCATCATGTTCATCAAGACATTCTGCACCCGTCCATACTTACACCAACTCAGCTAGAAGAAGAGCTGCAAGTGATCCGACAACACGTGCCAACAACCGTTACTCTTCCGGGTCACAATATTCATGACCTCCGTCATGTGTACCAAAGTATGACCGTATGCAGCCGAGTAACCCAGAAGTATGTAATAATTGAAATCATAATACCACTTTCGTTTGCATGGGATTATACGCTTATAGCTATAATTCCTGTACCAGATATTGCTCATGGAAACACGCAGTCACACATTGTCCCTTCAACTGACTATTTGGCCATGGACAATCGGCGCGAACATTTCGCGTTGATGACAAAAGAAGATGTAAACCGATGCCATATGTTCCAACATAAGCAATTTTTGTGTGAAGTGTCACCTATTATTTCCCTGAATGACCCTAATCAATGTGAGATAGCCATTTTGCAACGGAAGGACGGGTTAGACACAACATGCAACATTAGAACAATAAACGCTACCAACTATTGGATTAAACTTCATGTCCCAAATCAGTGGATATATGTGGAACCAAACGAAACTACTGTTGATGTCATATGTGATTCCAGAATACAGCCTTACATCTTTCGTGGTTCCGGTATAGTAGAAATCGAAGCCGGCTGTGTGTTACGAGACGCCAATATTCAAATTATTGCCATAGGGGCCGCTCAGCATAGCATCAAAAAACGTTATATGAAACAGCACATTTAATGCATGGTGCCCATAATTTGCACGATTTGGTTATATCGATAAAGAAGAACATGGCTCACAACGATTTAAACTTGTTGACTACACCAGAAACAACTGAGCTGGAGAACCAGTTGAATGAGTTGAGGGAGAAGGAAGTACTACCTATCCATCAGAACATTCATCACGTTCACCATTATACGATGATTCACGTGATATTTTGGAGTTGCTTAGCTATAGGAATCAGCTGGATTACATGCAAAATAAGGGGAAGACGGATACCCAACAGACCTCCTTCTCCACTTCCAGGCTCGGCTGACAGCATTGTATGAACATTGTGAGAGGCGGGAGTATGTTGAATCACGGATCAACAGGTTTTAAAATTATGTTATCTCAAAATGTTCAATATGCATTTTGTATTAAACTTATCTTTTTATATTTAAAATTATATTAATGTGTACATGTTTCATGTTACCTCAAAATGCTCAATATGCATTTTGTATATAAATTATATTTTTTGCACTTTTTGATAATGTGAGAAAATTAGCATATGTTATGTATATATTCTGTACATACATAACATATAGAATGTAGAATGTAGTGTAGAATGTATCACATTTTGTATAAATAGCACGGAATATGGTAAAATAAAGCAGAATTAAAACGAACGTTAAACTAGTTTAATTAAAAGTTCTCTCGAGTATTTGCTTGGCCCTTTCCTGGTAACCAGGCTAATACTCCCACAAATTCAAAGCATAGGCTTGAGTTTTTCAATAACCTAGGTTCAAACCAGGTTAAACCCTAAGCATAAACGTACTCTATTTTAGTTTAGTTTCTGTTCTCTTTGTAATTTTTCTATGACGTAACACTAGTGAAGAATTTGGTTCATGCTACTCTTCGTAAACGTAACAGTTTGGTGTTGCAATAACGTAGCAGTTACGTCGTTCCCGTCCTATGATAATTAGACTTTCTGCGAGGAGTTATTAATGTGGTAGTAGTTCGTAAACAGTTAACTTTCACAAGTTTTCGCATCAACACAGGTTTTGAAGTATAATCCTAGATTGAGGTTTAATCTTTTGAAGCAAAAGGATGGCGATTCACACGAATTTGACATGAAAGATAGTTTGAGCGGTTCAGGAGAGGAAGTAATAGCAAGGGACTACACCGTAGTTAACAATAAGCCAGGATGGGTTAACGCTCAGGTAATTAGGGTGTTAGGACCGCGGAATTATATATGTAGACTGAGGAACGAAATAAGTTTAAAGCGTCATATAGATCAGATAAGAAGTAGAGCAAAACCAACGGAAAGTTCGAGGGGCTACGTTCGGGGTGGTAAGGACGAATGATGATTCAGCAAGATACTTAATTTTGAGGAATAATAATAATGTATACCAACCAAATGCCAATGAAGGCATTGTAGATCCACAGGCTAAACAGTATTCCAATGTCTGATGAAAACTACAATGTAGAGCTGGGGAACATTAAATACATCGTTCACCAAAATGGGTACCAAGCAGCAGATATAGAGAGGATGAATTATGGATTCAAGAGGAAAATGGAATATCGGGGGTATACCAGTCTAAATTGTGATGTTGATGATACAAAATATATAAGTATGGATTGGAGTGATATTAGTATAAAAATTCAAAAAGTCTTTAAGCATTTTGGTTATACTCTGGCGCACAAAACCAATAATAAATTAGACAAATTAATCAAGAACAGGAGTAACGAAACTTTGGATACGGGGGTGTACAAATTAACATGTTCTAATTGTCAGGCATTCTATTTAGGACAAACGGGCCGATACTTTAAAGAAAGATTTAGGGAGCATGTAAAATCAATCGGAAAAATCAACCCTGAATCAAAATTCGCTCAGCATATTAATTCTACACAGCATAATTACACAAGTTATGAAGCAAATTTACAAGTACTACATAGAATGAAGAAAGGGGATGTGCTTAGTCGAACCGAAGAATTCGAAATATATAAAAATAAAGACAACCGATGTATGTTGAACAACAGAATAAACACTGCAACAAATAAACTATACGATTTATTAATCAACATGCAATCAACGTAACCAGAAAATCGTCCCTGAATCAAAAAATTGTGCGGCGCAACCTGTTGGAGATGCAATGAATTCACGGCTAGAATGATTAAATTAAAATTGAATTAGAAAACAAATTTACATTGTAACTTATAACTTACTTGTCTTGTAAATCACTTTAATAACGCCAATTATTTTGCTTTGGTTTATTGATATCGCGAATTTTGATGTAAACAGTTGATTTCTTAATATTTTTGTAAAATCGAATAATTTTTTTTTGTGACAGCAAAATTTGTTTGTCAAAATCGATTCATTATTACAAAATATAATAGAATCAACTTAACGGGTTTAATAATAGAATGCGCTCGAATCAGCAAAGCTTTAAGCCGGACTTTGAACCGATTTTGCGGTTCAAATTTGCTGTATTTTATTTATTTTTTTTTTGAGCAAACTCGGCAAATTAAACAATTAAAAAAGATAAAATCGTTCACTTTCCCAGCGAATCTACAAGCGACTACAAGCGATCTGCTAAGCGACCAAAAAAAGCGAACAAAGGCGATTAAGGTGATTATCTTATAAAACTAAATTGGTAAACTTATAAAAACCTTAAAGAATTGTGAAAATACATACAATATATTTGTGAATTAAACAAAAATAAAACCCGCATTAAATTTATTCAGAGTTTAAAATTTCTACACAAATATCTGCGATTCATCATTTTTTACATGGTCCTTCGAGCCGGATATCGGTGGCTAATGGTAATGTTCATCGAGTAGATTTGGCGATTTCTTGTAAAATTTAATCCAACAGCGAGTAAAGGATTTAAGTAAAACGCTAATTTATTTTTTTTGTTGTTGTACCTAAGTGATAAAGAAAAATTTGGAAAAAACGATTAGAGAGAAATAAAAACCAACAAGCGTCCTAAAAGAAAAATCGCGCGGGCATTTTAGGCGAATAAATTTAGACAATTTTAGTGGTGTCTTAACAATTTTTACGATAAATACGGTGTAAAACGATTTGATATAAAACAATTAAGTTACATAAGGAAAATCTATTTAAGTGTTATAAACTATAAAGTTTGGTGCGTTTTATCTATAAAGCTACACTTATAAGTAGATACATACATTTTATAATTACAATTGAATTTTGCAACAATGGCGGACGCTCGATGCCTCAACCGTATTGCAAAGCGAATTGGACATATTGGAACATTCGTTGCTAATTTTAGTACCGGGGATAATATTGATAATGTTCGCATTAATATTCAATTATTGGAAGAAGAATGGTCTGAATTCAAGTCATTGGAAGGCAGAATTAAATTCGATGTTGAAAACAGCAAGACCATGGACGGAATAGAAGACAATTACTTCTTGCTGAAAACCAAACTGCTTAAACTTCAGAGTGAGGTAAGTGAGCAAAACGGAGATTACACGATGCAAGATCTACTCGTTAGCCAAAAAAACTTCTTAGAAGAAGCAAAGTGCAATAAACGGAATGGTGAAGACGAAATTCGATTACCACGTATGAATATTCCCATATTTTCGGGAGTTTATTCTGAGTTTCCTTCATTCAGGGACTTATTTCAGGCTTCGGTAGGAAGAAAAGTAAACGTAAGCGGAGCTCAAAAGCTCCAATATTTGAAAGGTTTGTTAAGTGGTGATGTGGCAGCTTTAGTGAGGCACATTGAAATCACAGATGCGAATTACGAAGAAGCTTGGGCCATAATAAAGGAACGTTATGATAATAAGCGATATGTATAGTAACTAATTTGTTGAAACGATTTACGGAACAGCCCAGTATATTACAACCATCAGCTATTGCACTGCACCACATGTCCGATATAATGGAAGAAGTGTTGAGAGGTCTGAAAGTAGTGGGGCCACAAGCTGAAACCAGGGATCCGTGGTTAATTTCAATTTTGGTTAACAAACTAGATGCAGCATCTAAACAAGCTTGGGCCCTTGAAATATGTGAAGAAGATTTTCCAACGCTAGAGCTATTCAAACGATTTCTTAAGAGACGCGGCAATGCCTTAGGTGATTGCGAAGTGAAGCGGCCTAATCAAGCAACAAAACTGCAAGCACAAAAGGTAAGACTAATGCATGTTACACCTAAGGCTGCGATCTGCTGTAAATGTAATTCCGATCATGATTTACACATCTGCGAGAGGTTTCTGGAATTGGATGTAACAGATAGACGAGGATTTATTGCAGAACACAAGTTATGTTTCAATTGTTTGAGGCCCAATCATCAAGCCGCGGTATGTAAGTCTCGCTTTAGATGTGCCAAATGTAGAGCAAAGCACCACACAACATTACATAAAAACGTGTTGGAAAATACTACAACTGGCAATGAAGCGGGATCTAATTCAACCATGCAGCCCTCTGAAAATTATCAAACTTCGACGACCATAACAAACGAAGACAGTAAAATAAACGCGAATACATCAGTATCAAAACATTTTCAGGCATTACTTCCCACAGCCGTTGTTAAAATTCGAGATCATTCGGGAAATTACCAGAAATGCAGAATATTGTTGGACTCAGGGGCACAAGCGTCTTTCATTTCAGAAAGATGTATGCAACGGTTGCAGCTTCCAAGGAAGAATGCGAATATTTCCATAAAAGGCTTGACATCTGATGTAACACTAACAAAGGGTAAAACTTCAATCAATTTATCATCATGCTACGATCGTCAACAAATGGAAATTGAAGTTTTGATTTTAAATAAATTACCTACTCGATTGCCAAGCCAATACTTCGACATAAATGGCTATGGCAAAATAAATAATTTGAAACTTGCAGATCCCGATTATAACAAACCCAACCACATAGACGTTATGATTGGAGCTGACAAATTTTTCAATGTATTACGAGAAGGTCGCATTGAAAACTGTGATACATCACTAGTGGCACAAAACACTATGTTTGGATGGGTATTAGGCGGCGATTTACAACGTGATGCTACAAATTTCGCACAAGCAAATTTCCTGAGCTATAATTTTCATGTGAACGTGAACAATGATGAAGTGCTGCGATCATTTTGGGAATTGGAAGAAATTCCAAACTGCGAGCCATTCACAGAAACGGAAAGAAAATGCGAAGCTCATTTTAAATCTAATTTCAGGCGCGATAATGAGGGTAGATGCATCGTTAAAATCCCATTCAAAGAAACGACACCCAAATTAGGAAACTCCTTTCGCATTGCGGAAAGGCGTTTCTACAACTTGGAACGGAAATTGAACGCCAATCAGATACTAAAATGCGAATACGTTAAAGTAATGCGAGAATACAAAGAGATGGGCATATGCGCGAAATATCAGATGAAGAAAAATATAGCGACAGCAGAACCTGTTTTTATCTACCACATCATTGCGTCGTAAAGGAATCCAGCAAAACAACAAAGATTCGTGTGGTATTCGATGGGTCTTGTAAGTCCAGTAATGGTTTGTCTATAAACGATAACATGCTTGTTGGGCCTACAATACAACCACCAATTTGGTCAACGTTGATAAGATTTCGATACCACAAAATCGCTCTAGCTGCGGATATCGAGAAAATGTATAGACAGGTGATGGTTGCAGAAGAGGATCAAAATTATCAAAGAATCGTATGGCGCGAACAGGACAGTGAAGAATTGAAACATTTTGTGCTTACCACAGTAACATTTGGATTAGCCAGCTCAGCCTTCCTTGCCATAAGAGCGCTTCATCAATCTGCGTTTGATATGGAAAGCCAATTCCCAGATGTAGCTGAGGTAATTAGAAACGATTTTTATGTTGATGATCTACTTACTGGAGCAGATTCCATTGAAAAGGCCAAAGAGCTAAAACGGGATATTCAAAACGTTTTAGAAGAATCAAAATTCAGCTTAAGAAAGTGGATGTCAAATGCAAAGGATTTAGCAGATGTAACAACGAACACACACGAAACTGTTCTGAAAATTGAAGAAGCTGAAGCAAATACAAGCATTCTAGGGATTCAATGGAATTCCACCAAGGATACATTCTCATTCAACGTTAAACTACCTGAACCTTCAGTATTAACTAAAAGAACATTAATTTCCAGTGCATCCAAAGTATTTGATCCATTAGGTTGGGTATCACCTTCTACGATAATCGCAAAAATGTTGTTCCAAACGCTGTGGTTGCGAAAACTAGATTGGGATGATGAATTGCCAGAAGATATCGCAAGGATATGGAACCAATTAAGAGAAGAATTCGGCGAATTTCAAAGGCTAAATATCCAAAGGCATGTAGCCAGCAGCGAAGCAGAGCTACACGGTTTTTCAGACGCAAGCGAACGAGCTTATTCAGCAGTAGTATATTGTCGATCGATAGACGAAAGGGGGTCAATTCAAGTTTCTTTAGTAACTTCAAAAACTAAAGTGGCTCCAATAAAGCAAGTCAGTCTTCCCAGATTGGAGTTATGTGGAGCTTACCTATTAGCGAAATTGTTGGTTGCGGTTAAAGGTACGATGTCATCAACGACTAAGATATATGCATGGACCGATTCAGCGATAGTCCTGGCATGGTTGTCGGATCACCCAGTAAAATGGAAAACTTTCATCGGCAACCGAACTTCGGAAATATTAAATTTAGTGCCTAGACAACATTGGAGCCATATTAAATCCGACCAAAATCCAGCTGATCATGCTTCCAGGGGAGTGTTTCCATCGAAACTTTTAAATTTGCAACAGTGGTGGAAAGGTCCTGCTTGGTTAGAGTTGAAGAGTGACTGTTGGCCAATTTGCGATGACGAATGCAGCCGTACAAATTTGGAAAGAAGAAAAAAAGTATCAGCCGCGACTCATGTACTTCACTGCCAAAATCCAGAAGACATCATTGATAAACTTATCCACAAGACATTTTCTTTTAATAAATTGATAAGAATTTTAAGTTTCGTCAACAGATTTATAGCAAATGTCAGAGCTAAGACAGTCGAGAGGAAATGTACACCGCTTACCGTCAAGGAACTAGCAAACGCAACCAATCAAGTAATAAAGCACGTACAAAACGCTGAATTTCATGATGAAATAAGAATATTAAAGGCGAAGAATGAATTAAACATAAAAAGTAATCTCTCGCCACTCACACCATTCATAGACGAGAATGGGATTCTTAGAGTAGGAGGAAGATTAGAAAAATCAATGAGCGAATATGACTCGAAATACCCGATCATTCTACCCAAATCTCATGTCCTTAGTAGAATGATAATTTCCTATGTCCACATTAAGTATCTACATCCGGGCCCTTCTTTAACATCCCATCTTGTCCGTCAGAAATACTGGATAGTCAGAGGTAGAGGGCTTGTGAGAGAGGAACTAAAGAAATGCGTAAAATGTTTCCGACAAAGAGCTGCAACTACGAAACAACTAATGGGAAATTTACCGGCAGTCAGAACAACGCCAGCGAGGCCGTTCAGTAAATGTGGGGTAGATTATGCTGGGCCAATATCCATAGTTAACAAAAGAGGGCGGGGGGCTAAAATTTCAAAAGGTTATATAGCTGTTTTTGTATGCATGGTTACAAAGGCCATTCATTTGGAAGCTGTAATTGACCTCACCAGCGATGCATTTATTGCAGCAGTTAAACGATTTTCATCCAGAAGAGGAGTGCCAAATGAAATATTCAGTGACAATGGCACCAATTTTATTGGAGCGAGGAGACAGCTAAACGAGGTATACAAAATGTTAAAATCTGAATCATTTAGTTATTTAATTACAGAATATTTGGCACAAAATGCGATACAATGGCATACCATACCCCCATCAGCACCTGATTTTGGCGGGCTTTGGGAAGCGGCGGTGAAATCAGTGAAGTCGCATTTAAACAAGGCCACCAACAATGGTAATATGACATTCGAGGAAATGTCGACACTACTGAGTCAAATAGAAGCAATCCTTAATTCGAGGCCGCTGTGCACTTTATCAGAAGATGACACCACGATTGAAGCCCTGACCCCAGCGCATTTTTTAATAGGATCAACAATAGGAACGATTCCAGAGATTGAGTTTGAAAATATACCAATATCGCGATTATCTCGATGGCAGCAGATACAACAAAGAGTTAAGGGTTTCTGGAAGCGATTTAATGTCGAATATTTGAACTCTCTTCAGCAAAGAAATAAGTGGACTGAAACAAAGAACAACATTAAAATAAATGATTTGGTGTTAATTAAAGAAGACAATTTACCATCATGCAAATGGGCATTAGGGAGAATCATAGATGTTCACCCAGACGGAAATGGATTAATTCGTGTTGTTACCATCAAAACACCATCAACAATAATAAAGCGACCAATCGTCAAAGTGTGCAAGCTACCAAATATGTAGTTAACAACTGGAGTTGTCAACGGGGCGGTCTATGTTGGAGATGCAATGAATTCACGGCTAGAATGATTAAATTAAAATTGAATTAGAAAACAAATTTACATTGTAACTTATAACTTACTTGTCTTGTAAATCACTTTAATAACGCCAATTATTTTGCTTTGGTTTATTGATATCGCGAATTTTGATGTAAACAGTTGATTTCTTAATATTTTTGTAAAATCGAATAATTTTTTTTTGTGACAGCAAAATTTGTTTGTCAAAATCGATTCATTATTACAAAATATAATAGAATCAACTTAACGGGTTTAATAATAGAATGCGCTCGAATCAGCAAAGCTTTAAGCCGGACTTTGAACCGATTTTGCGGTTCAAATTTGCTGTATTTTATTTATTTTTTTTTTTTGAGCAAACTCGGCAAATTAAACAATTAAAAAAGATAAAATCGTTCACTTTCCCAGCGAATCTACAAGCGACTACAAGCGATCTGCTAAGCGACCAAAAAAAGCGAACAAAGGCGATTAAGGTGATTATCTTATAAAACTAAATTTGTAAACTTATAAAAACCTTAAAGAATTGTGAAAATACATACAATATATTTGTGAATTAAACAAAAATAAAACCCGCATTAAATTTATTCAGAGTTTAAAATTTCTACACAAATATCTGCGATTCATCATTTTTTACACAACCATTGAAATTCCAAAAAAGTTTAGTATAAAAAGGATTGAAAAATACGAAATAATTCAAAAAGTAAGTCAACTGACGATGATGCTATAGCATCGAAATCGATCTTGCAGCAAAATAAGAAACTATTTCACAATAAAGGTGGATTTATATTATCAGTTCCTTTCAGTTCCTACTCGTATCGTGTCAGACATCATCAATTTATATTATCCGTACCTTTCAATTCAGGCATTTTCTTCGTATGATTATCGTATACACAAATTTGTATCTTTTGGTTATGTATAGAGTAAAACACAGAAAAATACAAAAATATTTTAGTAGCAATTTGCAATTTTTGTTTGTTTCGCTATTCTTTCGTATTTTTTCGCCTTCAGATATCATACAAAACATTCTTTTCAACAATATGTGTCTGTGTCGGTACGAGTAGGAACGGAAAGGAACGGATAATATAAATACTCATATAGAAAGTACATGTAACAATGTTTTTTTTGTCTGACACGATACGAGTAGGAACTGAAAGGAACTGATAATATAAATCGACCTTAAGGAGCACTTATTCTCAGACAAAAAATATAATAATAAAATAAATATTTAAGTTGAATAAATATTTTAAATTTGTATTGATTGTATTTTATTGATTATTATAAACGATAATTCAAAAAGATTAAGGGACAGAGATAAAATAGTACCTACAATAAAACCAAGTAGATTAGATTTATAAAATATGTAATGTTTTCTATTGTAACTTAAGATTTCTAGAAGATTTAAATTCTGATATTGTAATTTAATTTTATATTTTTTTTTGTATAAATGTAACTTTAAGAGGGACGATTGTGGTGTATAGGATTTTCGTTCAGCCCTCACATCACAAATAAGTGATGCAACTTCTTGGAAGAAAATGACTTCCGGCATCTTGAAGTATGAGTTCTATTATTATGTTTGTAACACAGTAGAAAATAAACGTGTGTAAGCACAACAAAACGAAACGAATATGTGTTTGATTACGAAACATAACAATGCTCTAACCGTGTTTTTATTTCGAATTTATTTCAGAATTTTGAGAAATGGCGATATGGGTAAGTACAAATATTGTTATAATATTTTGATTGCGTAAAACATAAAAATTTATTGTATAACATGTGATGGCACAAGTAGTAGCATGAAATGCTCTACTATGCAAGGTCCCGAGTTCGATGCTCTGTACTAAATGTCCTAACAGAGATGTCACCATATCAAGAGACACGTAGGTGACAGTTGAGTGGTTAGCGCAGTGGACCAGAGGGAAGAAGGTTTCGAGTTCGAATCATGTCGATTTTTTTCATTTAACCGTTAAATGATTGAAAATTTTTTGAAAAATTACAAGGTTGTTCGTTGTACAAAAAGTTTCGGTCGGCAACCTGAAGCGTCGTTTGTATATAAATATGTACCTCGAAAATTCCCAGAAAATTTCGAAAATCACTACTAGTTACAATTTAGAATTTTGGAATAATCTCGTTATTTTCAAAAAATTCGAATGTTCCAGAAACTTTCGAATAAAATTAGACTACAAGAATAATATTAAAAAACAATATTAAAAATAACTGGAAAAAGCCGAGTAGGTAAGTACACTAGGCAAGGACAACATTTTGTTGTACAAATTTTGGGAGATACAACTATGTAGGTATGAGACTACTCTTTAGTTATAACGTGGCATGATGAGTCAAAGTTGTACCTTCATGGTGTAAACATCGAGTTCTATCCTTGACTAAATCGCTAAACATTTTTTCATTTAATTAAAGTGTTTCTAATAAAAAATTAAAAATGTGATAATAAAACAGAGAGTGTTGTGCTAAAAATTATAAAGACAATAGTTATAATTTAGTTAAAAGTGGTGAATTATAAAACAAATCCAAACATTAAGTGATTTTAATTATTAAAGAAAAAGTTAGTCCTCTGGTGGTACCAAAAAAAAAAAAAAAAAATACAATAGAATACGTAAAAAACGATACTCTGGATACAGTGTCAAAATACGGTATTCATGTCAAATTGAAAATAACGGAACATGTCGAGACATGCTAGGGACATCGTCTAATATTAATACAACATCCGAAACACAGCCACATGCGGCCCATAGTGATACCATCATATCAGAAGAACAAGAGAACGCAAAAAGACTCAAAATGTCGTCGGATATACAAGTATAATAATAAATACAAATCAAAATGTTATTACTCCAGAACAAAGACTAACCAAAGTAAAAAAACTGGAAATAGAAAACGGTCTATTACGAGAACGTATCGCTAATATGGAAAAATTATTAAGATACAAAAATAATAATAATAGAGATAACGAAGAACGAGCTATACAAGATAATCGTTTCAATACACTCGTCGACATTGATGAAGAAATTGAAATAGATATAAATGAAGCGGACAACGACGATACTTCAAATGTAACACAATTTGAAACAGTTAAAAGAGCGATAAAACGGAAAAACACAACAATCAAAAGTAATAAAACCATCACAGAGAAAAAGATGAACCCATTCAAAACAAAGGCAACAACGTCGTAACCAGGGATGCAAAACAAGGCAAACCACCTCCATTACACATACATAGCCAAAAAATCAAAGACACTAGAGATCTGGCAAAAGGTGCAGAAATAGAAAATTTTGAAATTCGAAGAGTGAACAACAACAAACATTCACTTATCGTTAATACTATGGAAAATTATGATAAAATGCAATCCATATTTAAAGAAGTCAACACCAAATACTTCACATTCACCCCAAAAGGATTGAAACCAAAAACAATCGTTCTCAAAGGGTTAAATGAAGACGAGGATACGGACGAGCTCAAATTATGTTTAGAAAAGCATGAAAATGTAAAAATACTAAAAATATCGCAACTTAAAACCAGACGATCAATTGAGAGCAAGTCGAAACTTCCATTGTATATAGTACAGTGTACGGCAGATACGGACATATCCCGAATATATGAAATAAAAACAATTAACTACCAAAAAGTGACTTGGGAAAACATAAAAAAAAAAAACAATGAAATCATGCAATGCCGCAAATGCCAGAGGCTGGGTCATGCAGCGGCAAACTGTCAATTAGATTATCGATGTGTAAAATGTTCAACACAACACAAGCCAGGTGAATGTCAAATCCCACAAAGCACAGAAAAAATCAACATATACTGTGCAAACTGCAAAAATAATGGACACCCTGCTTCATTCAAAGGTTGCCCAACTTACCAAAATGCGTTAGAAAGATTAAAAAGTAAAATTAATGAACGGCGCTATCACGTAACAGTACCAAACACGTTTGAACCAACAAAAGAAAATGCACAACAAGGTTCATTTGCTGACGTATTGAAACAAACAAATAGGGATCAATTGACGATACAAAAACTAGCAACTAGAGTTGACAAAATGGCAGCAGTTATCCAACAACAAAGTGAGCAAATAGCTCAACTATTAAGTATGTTAAATAAACTATGAGGAAAGTAAAAATTATCGCGCTAAATGTTAACTCAATCGTCAGCATTGCCAGACGAATGAATTTATTAAACTTCCTCAACCAACACAAGCCAGATATCTTGATGATAAATGAAACAAAACTAAATGCAAAGCACCACCTGGAGTTCAAACATTACGACATCATTAGACAAGATCGACCTGAAATAAAACAAGGTGGAGGAACAGCCATTTTGTTGAAAACTATTTTTAAATACAAACAAATAAAAATTAACAAACTACAAAATAGCATAGGAATAGAAACAACAATAATTAAAATGTACATAAAGAAAGAACAACACTTATTCATCATATCAATGTACGGTTCGGCATCTAATGTAGTATTAAAAGACAGCCAATTTGAAACAGAATGGAAGCAGATATTTGAAGAGCTGGATCTTGCAAATGTAAATAACTACTATATTATAGCCGGGGATTTAAACGCGAGACATACAACATGGGGTAACATTACCAACAATAATAAAGGAATAATACTAAATCGATGGCTTGACAACAACAGCCTTTTGTATAGAGCACAAATATATAAAACCGACGCACCGACGTATCCAGCGGCTAACAGCTATTTAGACATAGCAGTAGTAGATTATCGCTTATCAATTACCACCAACAACAGTGGAGAAATTCCAACGCATCATTACGATAGTGATCATCAAGCAATCGAAATAGAAATTGGGGCAATCGAACCAGAGAATACAAATTTCACTATAAAACAGCATCTATTTAATTTCCAAAATGCGGATTGGGATACTTGGAAGAGGCGCCTGACAAATAGATACAAAAGGCAATTGCGGAGCATAAACCAAACACAGATAACACCCAACGATAGAAACCTGACGAACACAGAAACAGAAAACTGTATATTAAACATTACAGAGTTAATACAGCAAAATATAAAACTAAATATGCCCAAAACTAGACGTAGAAACAACATGGAATGCTTCACGAACAGCACAATCGAAATGCTATATAAACATAAAAGTCGATTAGTAACCCACATCAAAAATTTGAAAAGAAGCGGAAGGAGCAGTGATCGTCAAATAAACGTATTAAAAACTGAGATCAAAAGGACAAATGAACTCATAACCCAAAATGTAACACTTCAGATAAATAAACACTGGAGAAAAAAAATGGAAGCAGTCAGACCCGGAACACGAATGTTTAAGGACATCCAGTCACTTAGAAGAAAAGCAGAGAGTAACAAAGAAATCCACAGGCTAGAAATCGACGAATCCGAAACAAATACATTAACAAATATAAATATTAACTGGAACAAAATGCCAAAAGACGGATCAAAATATTTTAGCTACAACGTACATGATAATCTGAACATTCTAGGAAAATACGTCGAAAAGAACACATATCGTAACGCAACGCTAGGCAAGAAAAGGCATGAAGAAATTATTACTCAAACAATACAGAGCATTAAGCTTCAACAAGCATACGACAAAGCTAAGGGCATCACTAAAGGTAGCTTTCACAATAACAACAAAGCGAACGAGCAACAAACGGGGAATCAGTCCAATTTCATCACAATAGAAGAATTAAAAACCATTCTAGCCAGTGCAAACAATAAAAAATCATACGGTACAGACAATATACCAAGTATCATATTGAAACACCTACCAGAGCAAATAATGCTAGAACTATGTACCATATTCAATAATTTATTAAATAACAGAACTTTCCCCAAGTGCTGGAAACAGGCAAAAATAGTTCCAATAAAAAAAAAAGACAAAAATGCTTCCAACCCCCTAAGCTACAGACCGATAAGCTTACTATCAAACTTGGGCAAAATATATGAAATTATCATATACAATAAGATTTACACGCATACAATAGAAAATGGTTTGATGCCGGACAACCAGTTCGGATTCAGAAATAATTGCACAACCACACACGCTATAGCTAATTTAACATCACATGTGAGTCACAAATTAAATTATAACATATGTACGGGAGCGACACTATTAGACATGGAAAAAGCATTCGAATCGGTGTGGCTAGACGGACTAATATATAAATTGAACAAAATGAAATTCAACAAGGACATAGTATTGATACTTATGGACATGCTTTACAACAGGGAATTCATCATCTCTAATGGAGGCATTTCTACCACAAAAATATTTACGGTACACAATGGCTTGCAACAAGGATCCATTACCGCGCCAATACTGTTCAATCTATATACAAACGATTTAATTAGCAACGAAAAAATGAACACACATAACATCCAGGCGATTGCCTATGCAGATGATATTGTAGTGTTTAGCTCAGACCGGAAAATATGCAACATCCAAGAAAACCTGCAAAAGGCTATAGATTTCACGGTCAATTATCTACACACTTGGAAGATCCGAATCAACGAAGGAAAATGTGAAACGATACTATTCAGAAGATCGTACAAGTTAGCAAATAATGACACACGGAAAAACAAGAACAATTTGAAGATACAAATTAACAACACAACTATCGAACAAAAAGCGGCAGTGAAGTATCTGGGAGTTAATATTGACCAATTCTGTTATTTAAACAAACACATAACGACACAACTCAATAAAGCGAGAAATGCTTTCTTCTTAAACAAAGCAATTTTTTGTTCAAAATTCATCGTTCCAGAGGTCAAAAGAATATGTTATAAAACACTAATAAGGCCAATAATAACGTACGGATGCCCCATTTGGTTTAACTGCAATGCCAGCTACATGGAACGTATCCGACTCTTTGAGAGAAAATGTATTCGATATTGTATGGGACAACATCGTAAAGCTGAAACAGCCTTCAAACACTACATTTCCAACCGAGTGCAATACAAGAATTTCAAAACGGATCGAATAGATCTACATATCATTAAACTGATCAGAAATCATATAAATAGAACCACAATAAACTGTGAAAATTCACTTACATACGGAAAATATTACACGGAAGATTGTATAATAAAAAAGAGTGTAATGCCACACAACATACCGGGGCCAGAAGCGTTCATCTATTTGGACAAAATAGGGTACATCCAAGATGAGCAACAGCTACCGTTAATATATCATATAAAAAGACAGCCAAACGAAAAAGGGTTCGAGCCAACAATATTCAGGAATGTAAACTTAGATCATTTGAGGTTTAGCACTGAGTTCAACAAAATAAGCGAAGATAAATTCATTGCACAAATGAACAAATACTGGTGGTTGCAAGGAAGTTAGCCACATAGCTTAGGTATTTAGTTTTAAGTAGTCAATTTTTCATTTCAAATTGATTAATGGCAGTTTTATAATGAAGCTATTTTCTGCCTACATTATATATATACATAATTCTAAATAAGTTGTTACAAACTTAATACAAAAAAATGTTAAAGCGTCAAACAAAAGAAGAATTAATATTAAACAAAATTACTTGAGCTTCTCATGGAACAGTAGTATCAAACAAAGATAACGACCATTGGATTTTTTGTAATATTCTTTACCAATCATTATTTGTAAAATATTAATAGCTTAAATAAAGAAAAGTTTTATAAAAAAAAAAAAAAAAAACGTGGCATGATGGTAAGAGAGAAGATTAAAACGACGGAGGTCTCGAGTTCGATCCTCTCAGTTTGAAAAAATTGTTTTTTTTTGTAATAAAAAGCTCCAAATTTTCTATTTGCGTGGTTGCTATTGAGTTATGTTTGCCTGTTACAACAAAAATATTTAAAATTAAATTTTCCGACCAGGAATCGAACCTAGAAAATTTCTGTTAAACTGTCCTATTAAATTCAAACAAAAAAATCCTGATTTTTCTAAATATAGGCAAAAAGAATACGTAAATTAGAATAATATTATTGAACCAGCCAATCCTCAAATAATATAGCCCCCCTCCAAATTGTTCGATAACCCTATATTTGCATATTTTGACTGTAAAAACAGAAAAGTTAATTTGGATTTACCAGGCGAGCAGAAATTTAAAAGAAAACTTTTTTTTTCATCAAAAAATTGCATAAAAATTTTTGTTATTTTACCAGGCGAACAGAATTTACAAGAAAACAGAATTGTCAGCAATGTGACATTTTTTTGTATCAAAACGTGCCACTTCAAGTTATGTGACACTTGAAGTGGCACGTCTTCATACAAAATAATGTCACATTGCTGACAATTCTGTTTTCTTATAAATTCTGTTCGCCTGGTGAAATAACAAACATTTTTATGCGATTTTTGGATGAAAAAAAAAGTTTCTTTTAAATTTCTGCTCGCCTGGTAAATAAATCTAAATTAACTTTTATGCTTTTACAGCTAAACATAACTTAAAATATGCAAATAGGAGGGGTGCTATATTATTTGTGGTGATTTGATTGGCTGATTCAATAATATTACCCCGATTTACGTATTCGTTTTGCCTATTACAATATTTAGAAAAATCAGGTTTTTTTTGTGTGAATTTAGTAGGCCTGAATAATTAATTAAAAAAAAAACAATTTTTAAACAGAAATTTTCTAGGTTTGATTCTTCTTGATCAGAAAATTTCATTTAAAATATTTTTATTATAATAGGCAAACATAACTCAATAGCAACTACACATTGCAAAATTTGGAGCTTTTTATTAAAAAAACAATTCCGTCAAGCCGTGAGCATCGAACTCGAGACCTGTATCATTTTAATCTGCTTTCTTCCCATTGTGCCACGTTTTCACATAATAATGTTCTCATACCTATATAAATCATATTTCCGAAAATGAGTACAACAAAATGTTGTCCTTACCTAGTGTACTTACCTACTCGGCTTTTTCCAGTTATTTTTAATATTGGTTTTTAATATTATCTAATTTTATTCGAAAGTTTCGGGAATATTCGAATTTTTTGAGAATAACGAGATTATTCCAAAATTCTAAATTGTGCAATGTAAAAGAACTAGTAATGATTTTCGAAATTTTCTGGGAATTTTCGAGGTATATACTCGAGGTAATAATTTGATGTAAAATGTTATCAAACTAGGAAGCATTGGGGTCGAATTTCAAAGATAGGTAAATTATGATGTTTGATACAAACTGCCGACCGAAACTTTCTGTACAACGAACAACGTTGTAATTTTTCAAACATTTTAATTGTTGTGTTATTACAACTTAACTAATATTAATTAGTTTAAATAAAAGTCTTCAAAAACATGTAATTAATATTGTACATTTATTAAAAGAACTTTATAACATGAGGTGTAGTTGTCAACCCCCATCCAAGAACTCACTCTCCATTCGAAAAGAAAAGAGACAACCACACTTAATTGTCTTACAATATGATACAACATAAAACGAACATTTCAGAAGTTGAAGATATACATCATTCCTCCACAACTAATTTAAGAACATTATTATTATTTGTTCATCGGTTTCCACGTGCCTCTGGAGAGAAACGTACTCGAGGTTTCCTGATTCGATTAGATCTTCTCGGCTGCGGAGTACAAAGTCTTTCTGGAGACGTCGGTGTTGATTCCCTATATAAGGTTTCTTCAGAAGGTTGAACGTACTCCGAGGTGTTTCCATTTGATTCATTCCCGACTGTAGGAATTTCATTGAAGCTGTCATTAGTTGAATATTCCTCGCTCGTGATGATGAATTCTGGTTGTGTTGTCAATCACTCTTTCATTTCGACGTGCTTCTGAATTATTTTGTACACGACGCTCACGAATTTGATTTTGATGTCTTCTTATTAGACTGCCTTCCTCAGTTTTAATTTCATACAAGACCTTTCCAAACTTTCGCTTGACTAAACCTTTAAGCCATTTTGATCCATAATGAGAGAAATGTTTAAACCAAACCGTTTGATTCTCTTGAAATTTATGGAACTGCTCATTTGAAAATTGATGATCCGGTTTTATAGAACTAGGAAGCATAAACGATAAAATGGTTTTTGGTTGCCTTCCGTGTAATAGTTCAGCAGACGATTTATTTAAAATTGGAATTGGAGAACAGCGATAACTGCTTAAATACTGGAGTACTGATGTATCCAAATCGTGTTTTTCTTGCTCCAGTTTCTTCATAGTTGTTTTAAACGTCCGAACGTATCTCTCGGCTTCCCCGTTTGACGCTGGGTGAAATGGCGCAGTTCTGATATGGTAGATTCCTTGACTTTTACAAAAATCTTCAAATAATTGTGATGAGAACTGTGGACCGTTATCGGATACAATTGTATCTGGGAGTCCTTCCACGGCAAAAATTTTCTGTAATGCTTTAATGGTGGTTTCTGATGTAGTTACACTCATTTTTATAACAAATGGGTACTTCGAATAAGAGTCGACGCATATTAACCAATAATGTTGCATAAAAGGTCCAGCGTAATCAATATGAATGCGTTCCCACGGTTTCGTTGTCTCTGGCCATCTGCTAAATTCTTTCGGATTACTAGGATTTACCTTTTGGCACGAATCACAAGCTTGTATTTTGTTCTTAATATCACCTTCAATCGTCGTCCACCAACAATATCGTCGAGCTAACTGCTTTGTTCGAACTATGCCCCAGTGTCCAATATGAAGCATATCTAAAACTCGTTGTTGTCGTTGTTCCGGAATCACTACTCATAAACTATCGGTTTCTATGGCTATAATACCTTGACAAATATTTAATGAGTGTTGGCGATCAAAAAATGGTTCCAATACTTTTTCTTCTTCTTTTAAAAATGTCGGCCATCCTTGTTGAATATATGTGTAAACTTTTGAAAGTAATTTATCATTTTTCGAAAATCTTTTGATTATCCCAACACTTATAGGAAACGATTCAAGTTCCTGTTCAAGGTTCTCGGATACTTGCATACAAGAATCTTCTGATTTATCAAAAATTTCATCCAAGCCCATAGGCAAGCGTGACAAACAATCCGCATTGGTATGTTGCTTAGTACTTTTATATCGAATAGTATACTTATAAGCCATTAATGTAATTGCCCACCGTTGAAGTCGATGGGATGTCATGGTCAGTAACTGCTTATCAGGGCTAAATAGAGACACAAGAGGTTTGTGATCTGTAATCAATTCGAAAGACCGTCCATACAAATACTGATGGAACTTCCTAACTCCAAATATTATAGAAAGCGCTTCCTTCTGAATTTGAGGGTATATACGCTGGTGCTTATTTAAAATTTTTGACGCAAAAGCTATCGGATGCTCAGACCCGTCTGGGTAGACATGTGAAATAACGGCACCAATGCCGTAGCTAGAAGCATCAGTTGCTGAAATGAACCAACTTAGTTGCGTTCACCAATTTTGCTTTTAAGACTTGAAAAGCACTTTCCTGTTTTGATGACCAATAAAATTTAGAATTTCTAGCTCTTAACTCATTTAAAGGAGCGGCTAATTCCGAAAAATTTCCAATAAACTTATTATAATAGTTAATTTTGCCTATAAACGTTTCGAGTTCGGCAATATTCTTTGGTTGCGGTAGTTGCCTAATAGCTTCAACCCTCTTTTCGGATGGACTAATCCCTTCAGAGGAAATCAAATGCCCTAAATATTCTAAACTTGCCTGAAAAAACTTACACTTAGTTTTATTACATCTGAGACCTAAATCTTTAAATCGTGCGAACAAATCCCGAAGAGTTTTTAAATGCTCAACGTCATCTTTACCTGTAATAATAATATCATCCAAATAATTAGCACAATTAGGCAGACCTGTGATTACCTGTTCAATTATTTTCTGAAATAAAGCGGGAGCACTAGCTACCCCAAAAGGTAAACGTTGATATTGGTAAAACCCGTAGGGTGTGTTTATAACCATTAGTTCTCTGGACTCTCTATCAAGCTCAATTTGTAGGTAAGCATCAGAGAGGTCAATTTTTGAAAATCTCTTGCCATTTTGCAACTTAAGAAATAACTCCTCGACTCGCGGAATATTATATTGCTCAATCTGAAGTTGAGAGTTCACGGTCGTCTTAAAATCTCCACAAATTCGTATACCATCAGCTTTGTTTGGTTTTTCAACCACAACTATTGGTGATGCCCATTGGCTATATCGAATAGGCTTTAAAACATCGATTTGGCATAGCCGATCAATCTCTTTCTTAACAATGGACATCTGCGCGAATGGCAAAGGTCTCGGCTTTAAAAATTTCGGTACAGCATCTGGCTTTAATGTCAAATGTGCAGTATATCTGGAACACAAACCCAGTCTACCATCAAATACATCTGCGTATTCTTGCAAAATAATATCAATCTCCTGTTTAGGAACTGAAATAATATTTACATAATTCAATTTTTCAGACTGTATTTTCAAATTAAATTCATTGAACCAATCCATGCCAAAAATATTACTACCGTTTAATGTATTCGTCACAAGAAGTGGCAATGTGTAATTAAATCCATCAACCTTAACTTTCGCATCAAACATTTCTAACAACGGAATTTGATTTCCATTGTATGCAATCAATTTGTGCTCAACTGGTTCCAATCGCGGTTGGAATAATTCATTATAACCCCTAAAACCAATTAGAGAACACGTAGAACCCGTGTCTAACTGAAATTTCAATTCCACATCATTTATTTCTAAGTCCAAAAATAATTTATTGCCTACTTTCGACGTACTAACTGAATCTAACGAAAAATTTTCAAAATATCTATTGACATTTGAATCGGAATTACTATTAAAACATTCCAACGAATTATTAACGTGTGTACTGTGTTTCATCTTACCACCACTGTTTTGTGATGCCTTTTTATTCGATTTCGACATGCACACTGGCGCAATGTGACCCCATTTGCGACATATATCACATTTAGATTTTCTATGAAAACACTTATCACGACTATGATTTTTTGTACACCCTGGACAAGACTTAAACTCCCTATTCTGATCATTGGGTTTAGTTAAATTTTGTGATTGTGAACGATTTACCTGATTTTGTTTTGATTTATCAGAAGTTGAACGCGATCGAAATTTGGAATTATGAAATTTTTCCATTTTATTAACTTCGCCCGTCAAACCTGTTTCGCTATTTACACCCTTAATCGTTTGCACCGACTTCTGAGTTGACTCATAAGTATTTGCAATTGACAAAACTTCATCCAGTGGCGGATCACATTATTGTAATGATGCCAAACGCACCGCATCATGCGGCGTATAAATTGCTGTCATATCGCGTATATCATCTCATCCACATACGATTGTTTGCATGCACTATTTTTACAAATAAAATTACAATCTTTACCTAATCCTCGAAGATCAGCAATCCAGTCCGAATACAACTGTGCATTTTTCATTCTTGAATGGAAAAATTTAAATCGGGACGTCAAAATGTGTGTTTTCGATGTAAAATGGCTTGTTAACTTTAAAATCAAATCCGAATATGTTTCTTTTGTGATATCCTTCCCGTCGCATAATTTTTGTAATAAAGAATATGATTCGTTGTGAGTCCATGATAAAAAATATGCTCTCTTTTGATCATCGCTGGTTACACGATAAGCCTCAAAATGCATATTAAGTTGCGAGACATAATTATCCCAATTTTGTTTTGCTGCATCAAATGGTGGAAAAGGTGGAACAATTTTAACATTTGAATCAACACTATTTGTTGATTTAGCAAATGTATCCATCCACTGTTTTTGCTGTTGTAACATATCCGCCATCCATTTTTGTTGCGCATTCATAATTGCTTCAATAGCTTTAGTGTCAGCCATTTTGAATTTATTTTTCCTTTACTTTGATAATATAATCAATGCACTGTTGATTAGTGTTTAAACTTTACGATTTTTATTCTCGTCGCCAAAACTGTTGTGTATTACAACTTAACTAATATTAATTAGTTCAAATAAAAGTCTTCAAAAACATGTAATTAATATTGTACATTTATTAAAAGAACTTTATAACATGAGGTGTAGTTGTCAACCCCCACCCCCATCCAAGAACTCACTCTCCATTCGAAAAGAAAAGAGACAACCACACTTAATTGTCTTACAATATGATACAACATAAAACGAACATTTCAGAAGTTGAAGATATACATCATTAATGGTTAAAAAATAAATCGACATGATTATGATTCGAACTCTCAATGTTCTGCGCTCTGTTCCACAGCGCTAACCACTCAACCGTCACTTATTTTTATTTTTTATTTTTTTATTTTTTTTATTTATTAATTCTAAGCGACCAACATCCATCAAGGCCATTGTCGCCGTTGGTTTGTTACATTTGTTTTATAATTACAATTGTTACAATAATTTTATTTATTTATTTGTTTATATAAATCAGAGTTTAAAATGGAATTTCATTTTGCTCTTCGCTCTTCATTTTTGTTCAAGAGCGCTAATAAAAACTATTAAAAAGCTCTTTATAAAGAGCGATATTGTAAAAAAAAAAATATCGCTCTGAAGAACTGTAGCATTATTTTTATTATAAGGCTCTTGCTCTTCCACTATTGCGTTTGTGTTATCATATTTTCGCTCTTTGTTATTGCGCTATATTGAGAAAATAAATACGCTCTGCTCTGATGAATAAAAACGTCATTATTATATTGCTCTTGCTCTTATTATTACAGCAAACGGTTACATTCAAAACCTTCTAAATTTCTTTAGAAAGCCAGATTGTTTAATTAGCGAACAGAAGCACGGGCATTGGAAATGGGATTCTAAAATGATTTTTGGGTGAAGTTCTGGAATATGGCCAACTAGGATGGAACTTCGCTATTCATTAACTGATGTTAGTGAAATTTGACACGCGCGATTTTAATGGGATTCTAAATTGAGTTTTAGGTGAAGTTCTGGGATATGGCTAATTAGGATGGAACTTGCCTATTTTTTAACCGATTGAGATGCAATTCGACATGTACGTTCGAAATGGGATTCTAAAATGATTTTTAGATGTATTTCTGGAATATGACTAATTAGTATAAAACTTGGCTATTCCTCAACCAATTGTGAGATTCTAAAACGAGTTTTAGATAAAGTTCTGGAATGTAAGCAATTTGAATGGAACTTGGCTACTTCTTAACTGATTTCATTGAAATTTGGCACGCGCGATGGAAATGGGATTCTAAAATGATTTTTAGGTTAAGTTCTGGAATATGGCCAACTAGGACGGAACTTGGCTATTCCTTAACCGATTTTAGTGAAATTTGACTCGCGCGATGGAAATCTGATTCTAAATTGATTTTTAGATCAAGTTCTGGAATATGGCCAATTATGGTGGAACTTGGCTATTTCTTAACCGATTTGAGTGAAATTTGACATGTGCGTTGGAAATGGGATTCTAAAATGATTTATGGATAAAGTTCTGGAATATGGCAAACTAGGATTGAACTTGGTTATTCTTTAACCGATTTGAGTGAAATTTGACATGTGTGTTGGAAATGGGATTCTAAAATGATTTTTAGATGAAGTTCTGGAATATGGCCAATGGGGATGGAACTTGGCTATTCCTTAACCGATTTTAGTGAAATTTAAAATACGCAATGGAAATGGGATTCTAAAATGAATTTCGGATGAAGTTCTGGAATATGGCCAATTATGGCGGAACTTGGCTATTTCTTAACCGATTTGAGTGAAATTTGACATGTGTGTTGGAAATGGGATTCTAAAATGATTTATGGATAAAGTTCTGGAATATGGTCAACTAGGATGGAACTTGGCTATTCTTTAACCGATTTGAGTGAAATTTGACATGTGCGTTGGAAATGGGATTCTAAAATAATTTTTAGGTGAAGTTCTGGAATATGGCCAATGGGGATAGAACTTGGTTATTCCTTAACCGATTTTAGTGAAATTCAAAATGCGCAATGGAAATGGGATTCTAAAATGATTTTCGGATGAAATTCTGGAATATGGCCGATTACGGTGGAACTTGGCTATTTCTTAACCGATTTGAGTGAAATTTGACATGTGCGTTGGAAATGGGATTCTAAAATGATTTATGGATAAAGTTCTGAAATATGGCCAACTAGGATGGAACTTGGCTATTCTTTAACCGATTTTAGTGAAATTTGACATGTGCGTTGGAAATGGGATTATAAAATGATTTTTAGATGAAGTTCTGGAATATGGACAATTGGAATGGAACTTGGCTATTCCTTAACCGATTTTAGTGAAATTTAAAATGCGCAATAGACATGGGATTCTAAAATGATTTTCGGATGAAGTTCTGGAATATGGCCAATTATGGTGGAACTTGGCTATTTCTTAACCGGTTTGAGCGAAATTTGACATGTGCATTGGAAATGGGATTCTAAAATGATTTATGGATAAAGTTCTGGAATATGGCCAACTAGGATGGAACTTGGCTATTATTTAACCGATTTTAGTGTGAAATTTGACCCGCGCGATGGAAATGGGATTCTACAATGATTTTTAGATGAATATGGCCAACTAGGATGGAACTTGGCTATTTCTTAACCGATTGTGATGCTATTCGACATGTGCGTTTGAAATTGGATGAATGAAGTTCTAGATTTTAGAGAAATTTGGCGCGATGGGAACGGGATTCTACAATGATTTTTAGAGTTCTGGAATATGGCCAACTTCCTTAACCGATTGTGATACAATGTAACATGTGCGTTGGAAATAAAATTCTAAAATGATTTTTAGATGAAGTTCTGAAATAAGGCCAACTAGGATTAATCTTGGCTATTCCTTAGCCGATTCTGATGAAATTTAACATGTGCGATCAAAATGGGATTCTAAAATGATTTTTAGATGGGTTTCTGAAATATGAATCATTTAAATGGAACTTAGCTATTCCTAAACCGATTGTGATGCAATTTAATATATGCGTTGGAAGTGGGATTCTAAAATAGGTTTTAGATAAAGTTATGGAATATGGCCAACAGCAGATAAACCTCGACAGCTGCATGGATTACGGAAACTGGATATATTTAAATATATCAATATGAGTTACATAAAATAATAATTATTATAGATTACTTATATTGACATGTTTATACATCTGCCGGAAAATTTAGTCGCGATCAAAAGAAAATAAGAAAAAAATAGGTGACAGCACGCTAATTTTAGTGTAGGACCCCGGAATTAGAAAAATCATTTTAGAATCCCATTTCCAACGAACATGTCAAATTGCATCAGAATCGGCTAAGAAATAGCCAAGTTCCAACCTAATTGGCCGTATATGCCTTATTACAGAACTTTATCTAAAAATCATTGTAGAATCCCGTTTTCATCACACATTATAAATTTTCACTAAAACCTGTTAAAAAAGAGCCAATTCCAACACAATTGGCCATATTCCATAACTTTATCCAAAAATCATTTTACAACCCCATTTCCAACACACATGTCAAATTTCACTCAAATCGGTTAAGAAATAGCCAAGTTCCACCATAATTGGCCATATTCCAGAACTTCATTTATAAATCATTTTAGAATCCCATTTCCATTGCGCATTTTAAATTTCACTAAAATCGGTTCAAGAATAGTAAAGTTCCATCCCCATTGGCCATATTCCAGAACTTCACCTAAAAATCATTTTAGAATCCTATTTCCAACGCACATGCCAAATTTCACTCAAATCGGTTTAATAATAGCCAAGTTCCATACTAGTTGGTTATATTCTAGAACTTTATCAATAAATCATTTTAGAATCCCCTTTCCAACGCACTTATCAAATTTCACTCAAATCGGTTAAGGAATAGCCAAGTTTCACCATAATTGGCCATATTCCAGAACTTCATCTAAAAATCATTTTAGAATCCCATTTCCAACGCACATGTCAAATTTCACTCAAATCGGTTAAGGAATAGCCAAGTTCCACCATAATTGGCCATATTCCAGAACTTCATCCGAAAATCATTTCAGAATCCCATTTCCATTGCGCATTTTAAATTTTACTTAAATCGGTTAAAGAATAGCCAAGTTCCATCCCCATTGGCCATATTCCAGAACTTCATCTAAAAATCATTTTAGAATCCTATTTCCAACACACATGTTAAATTTCACTCAAATCGGTTAAAGAATAGCCAAGTTCCACCGTAATTGGCCATATTCCAGAACTTCATCCGAAAATCATTTTAGAATCCCATTTCTATTGCGCATTATAAATTTTACTTAAATCGGTTAAGGAATAGCCAAGTTCCATCCCCATTGGCCATATTCCAGAACTTCATCTAAAAATCATTTTAGAATCCCATTTCCAACGCACATGTCAAATTTCACTCAAATCGGTTAAAGAATAGCCAAGTTCCATCCTAGTTGGCCATATTCCAGAACTTTATCAATAAATCATTTTAGAATCCCATTTCCAACGCACATGTCATATTTCACTCAAATCGGTTAAGAAATAGCCAAGTTCCACCATAATTGGCCATATTCCAGAACCATGTAAAAATCATTTTACAATCCCATTTCCAACGCACATGTCAAATTTCACTCAAATTGGTTACAGAATAGCCAAGTTCCATCCCCATTGGCCATATTACAGAACTGCACCTAATAATCATTGTAGAATCCCGTTTTCATCACACATGTCAAATTTCTCTAAAATCGGTTAAGGAATAGCCAAGTTCCATCCTAGTTGGCCATATTTCAGAACTTCATCTATAAATCATTGTAGAATCCCATTTCCAACGCGCATGTCAAATTTCTCTAAAATCGGTTAAGGAATATCCAAGTTCCATCCCCATTGGCCATATTCCAGAACTTCATCTAATAATCATTGTAGAATCCCGTTTTCATCACACATGTCAAATTTCTCTAAAATCGGTTAAGGAATAGCCAAGTTCCATCACAATTGGCCATATTCCAGAAATTTATCTATATATCGTTTATCAAACTTTCTTTATTTATTGATATTTAAAGAGCAATTCCTGTGTTACAAAAAATTTTGCTCCGTAATGTATTTTCTACAATGGCTCTGTAGAATGGGTTGGGAGCGATATTTTTAGCTTTCACGCTCTCTGTTTTAAGAGCAAAATTAAAAATAAAAATTTAAATTACTTTGAAAGAGCGAAATAATTTTTTTTTTGTGTTTATCATTAGAGGGTAAGAGCGTAAAAGCAAACTGAAAAAAAATTTTATTGGGAGCAAGAGCGAAAATTTTTATAAAGAGCTCTTAAAGAGCGATAAATTTAAACTCTGATATAAATCGATATTTATATGGTTTTTAAATTTAAACGGTAAAAATAGACTGAAGATAAAAATTATTTTTGGAGGGGAACTAAATTTGATTGTATTTCCGAATATCCTTTAGGTATTTCAAAACTCTTTCTAAAACATCCGTGTCATCCGCTAGTGCTTGTTTTAGCGATTGCGGAATTTTGAATTTAGTTCGCTGAAGAATAAGTCGCGGACAGCTAATTAGAATATGTCTGACGGTTAGGGGTTCGTTACATAATTCGCACCTAGGTTCCACTGTTCTCAGAATACGATAGACGTGCGTAATATTAGTATGCCCTATTCTCAAACGGCAAATGATGGTACTTTCACGCCTCGCCAAGAGATTTGAAGAATCCCATTTTATCGGTTTATCTTTAATTTCGGCCAAGTGGTTGGGAGGATTCATTGACGCCCATCGATTTATTTTGGCTCTCCAGATTGCAGTTAAAGCTGATTTAGCTAAATCATCCCCGGTTGTGGAATTGAATTCAATTACACTTCCTTCGGCAGCACATCTTGCCTCGGAATCAGCCGCTTCGTTACCAGTTATTCCTACATGTCCGGGTACCCACCCGAGTGAAATATCCTTTGTCAAACCTAGTAATAAATCCCTGATTTCGCGTACGATTGGATTTTTGATCCGTTTGGTTTTTAAAGCTTCCAATGTAGACAGTGAGTCCGTACAGATCCATTGCGATCTAGCAGGATGAACCCTGGCTATCTTGATAGCCTCGCGCAGAGCCCCGGCTTCCAAAGACATTGTTCACCAGTCATTACTCGTTCTTACCTTCTTTGGAGCTATACCATATCGGTGACGGCAAATCCGGCTCCCTTGTCCGATTTTGACCCGTCGGTGTACTGGATGTATGCGTCAGCAGGTAAACTTGTCAGAAATTTGAGGAATTCTGCTTTGTACGCAGAAATAGGGGTGTTAGATTTGGAATATTTGAAAATACTAGTATTAATATTAAGTCCTATGTTTCTCCAGAGGGGATATTGCGTGCAATGAAATGTGGCTAAAATATTGGTTGATAAAGAGTACTGATCTGCTATGGATGACCCTTTACTTCTTAAGTTTAAAGGGGAAAATGAAGGGTGTACATAGTACGGTGAATCCAGTCTTTCTTTTTGTCTGATATAAAATTTGAGAAGAGCTAGCTCTCGCCTCTCTGATAAATTTAGAAGGCCTGCCTCGGCAAGAATCGAAATTGAGGGAGAAGTTCTAAAGGCTCCCATAGCTATTCTGACTCCTTCGTTAAGTATAGGATCTAGTAGCGCGAGGGCTGATCTAGAGGCCCCCTCGTAAAATTGACATCCATAATCCAGTTTAGATAGTACCAAGCTTTCGGAAACCCGCAAAAGGGTTGCTCTATTGCTTCCGAAGTTGATTCCTTTCAAGCATTTTAGCGCGTTCAGAGACTTTTTGCAAGCATTCTTGGTATTATTGATATGAGCTTTCCAAATCAACCGATTGTCCAACGTCATTCCCAAAAATGTATGCGTTTGAACATTTTCTAAAGGATTTCCGTTCAGTGTGTAGACCGCGGGTATGCACTTTCGCTTTCGACAGAAATGAATTGATTTGGTCTTGTTGGGGGAAAATGAAAACCCAGTCTCTTTACACCAAAGTTCTAATTTACCTATAATTCGGGAAATCTCTTGTTTCTGAAGTGACAGATTTTGATTCTCGTAAAATACAGTTAAACCATCGGCATATAGGACGAACTTGACTTTGGACCGGAAAAACACATATCTAATCGAGTCGATGGCGGTGAGAAAAAGTGTTACGGCTAAACTAGAACCGGTTGTCACACCGTTTTCCTGTGGGAATACAGCGGACCTGACATTTCCTATCATTACTTGGAAAGTACGATCATTTAAATAATTCCAGATAAAATGAAGTATATTTCCATCTACCTTCCATTTTTCTAGTTGCTGTACAATCCTTAACCTCCACACTCTCTCATAAGCCTTCTCTAGATCGAAAAAAATACAAGTCAGATGTGAGGAGTCTCCGAATACTTCAACTACGGCCTCTTTTAATATTTGAATTGCGTCCAAGCAGCTTCTGTTCCTTCTAAATCCAAATTGTTCGGGTGTCAATAGTTGATTTTTTTCTAAATACCAAATTATTCTTTCGTTGACCATACGTTCCATCACCTTAGCGTCATTGTTGCGAGATTGGGCGGAATTCTGAAGGTGTTCTTGCTTTTGGATTTTTGGGTATCGCAATTACAACAGCTCTTTTCCACTGGTATGGGAAAGTTCTATTGGACCATATGGAGTTAAAAATGTTCAAAAGATGGATTTTATTGGGAGAAGTTAGATTGTTCAACATTTTGTTTGTAATGAGATTTTCGCCGGGGGCTTTGCTGTTCCCACTTTTGAGGGCTACGCTGAGCTCAATCACATTAAAAGGAGCGTTCAACTCCATTGAACCATTTCTCTGGCTTAAAATGAAGCGGCTCTCTAACAAATTCTTATGTAGAATTAAATCGGTCGAATAATTTTCCGAAGAAGAGTTCGAGGCAAATGAAGCGCCGAGAATATTAGCCATTGATTCCGAATCTGTGTAAGTATTATTGTTGTCGCGGATATATGGAATATGATTTACCGTTCTTTTACCGGTCAGTGCACTAATTTTCCCCCACAACTCTTCGCTAGTTATCCTCGGACCGATTTGAGCTCGGAATTCATTCCAAGAGGATTGTTTAGCCTGTCTTACAAGTCTTTTAGCTAGTGATCGAGCTCTTTTAAATGATATTAGATTATCGGTGGAAGGGTTTCTTTGGAAAATTTTGAGCATTTGTTTCCTATCGAAAACCGCTGTTCTAATTTCGGCCGACCACCATGGGACTACTTTCTTTAAAGGCCGTACTGAAGATAGAGGAATACTGGATCTAGCAGCTTGTGTTAAAATGTTTGAGTATTGCTCTACAATTTCGTTGATGGGTTGGTCTAGGGAAATGTTTGTAATATTGGCCAGGTCAGAATATAAGCGCCAGTCTGCTTCCTGTTCCTTCCATCTTTGCCTTCTCGAATTTTGTGGTGAGAAAGTATTGCTAGACAATAAAACTGGAAAATGGTCGCTACTGTACAAGTTGTCTACCACGCTGAATTTCCATTTATACGCAATCTCGGGAGAACATAGGACCAAATCGATATGTGTTAGGGAACCATTTCCGTGGACATAAGTTGGAGATCCGTCATTGATGCACACTAGAGAGGTACGACTAATGAACTCATGGACGATTTTTCCTCTAGTATTTTCCGAGGAAGATCCCCAAAGAGGGCTGTGAGCATTGAAATCTCCCACCAGGACAATGGGCCTCGGAAGTGCAGAAAATAACTGCAAAAGGGACTGAAGATTGATGGTGATGGATGGTGAGATGTACATTGAGCAGATCGTTATTGATAAACCGCCCAAGTTTACTTTACAAGCGGCAATTTGCAAGTTTGTATTGATCTGGAGAGGAATAAATGACAGACAATCTCTAATTAGTAAATCAGCTCCACCTAAACCAGAAGGGTCCAGTGGGGTATTTGTAACTATGTTATAACCTTTCAGTTTAGGTTTATGTATCGGTTTAAATTTAGTTTCATTTAGTGCTAAAACCCATGGATTATACTTGGCTACAATCAAATTTAGCTCATTGTCCCTGCAAAAGAAACCATTGCAGTTCCAATGAAGCAAATCGTTACAAGCATTATTCATGGTTGACATGGCGCAGTAACTCTAATTCAGCTGGGCTGAGAAATGAATAATCCTTGTTACTGTGACTTACTTGGTTTTTATACAAATGATTTTGTGTTGGTTGAAAATTGACTTCTTCAGACTTAATGGTTGTGATTTGTGATGATTATTTTGATGAGTATTTGACTGTCTTTGTTGTTGCGGTTGAAATTGTTCTGATGATTGAATTTGTTGATTTTGTTGTATTGGTAATGTTCTGTTCTCGTCTTGTAAATGTTTTTGTTGAGAATATTGCTCTGCTTTATTGTTTGTTGTTCTTGTTGAGAAATATGTAGTTCACTTACGTGAGGAATTTGTGTGGGGTTTTGTGTATAAGTCTGAGGTAGAAGTGGTTGAAGTTTGTGTAATGATTGTTGAGATGTTGATTGCTGCTGTTGGTGTTGCTGTGATAGCTGTTGGGGTTGTATATCTTGCTGTATTTGTGGGTACTGTTGATTTGGGTGAGTAGACTTGGATTGCTGTTCCTGTTCGTTTTGCTTGTCGCTGATTGGTATGGATTGTGACTGATTCTGTGCAGTACGATTTCCTTTTACTATACTGGCATAGGATCCTGATGCCGGAGTTGTATAAGCGTGTATCCTATAATATTGCGTTCTTGCTTCGAAGTAAGTGATACGCTCTGTTGTTCCAATTTTCATGATTTCCGCTTCTCTTCTATAAGCCACACTCTTTACTAATGCTGGTATGGGGGCCCTTGCAATTGACGCACTTTACCACAGTGCAAGGTTCCTCGTGAGGGACTTGCAAATCCTCAGCGCATTTGAAGCAAACTAATGTATTTCTGCATCGCTTTTTTGTATGTCCGAACTTATAACATGTGCCACATTTCATGGGGTTTGGAATGTACAGTCGAACAGCAATTTTAATGAATCCGGCATATACAGTCTCTAGAACGGTTGGTATATTGAAAGTAAGTACCATAGCTGCGGTATCTTGCAACGCGCTCTCAAT
The DNA here is from genome assembly GCA_958295665.1 of Tipula vernalis. NCBI lineage: Eukaryota > Metazoa > Arthropoda > Insecta > Diptera > Tipulidae > Tipula > Tipula vernalis. Next base: position 1,338,652 of record OY282561.1, read on the forward strand.
CCTCTTTTTGATTTTCCTCACATCAATCACTCCTTGGGATGAAAACCCTTCTTTAATCTTTTCTTCCGATAGAGAAATTAAATCACGGCAGAAAACCACATCCTTTGAATTATTTAAGTAAGGGTGTTCTGTAACCACTACTGGTGCTAGTCCTCCGAGTTGTTTTAATTTTAATAGTGATGCTGCGGCAGATCGTGTTTTAGTTAATAGCAACAACTCCCCGCTTTTAGTGCGAGTTACTTTTTTAATGCCGTTAGAAACAGCCATGTCGAGAGCTTTCTCTATTCCAAAAGGAGAAATTCCATTTAGAGAGTATTACATCTTCGTGTATATATTTCCGAGTATTTACATCTTCGTGTTTTATAACCAGATATTTTTCCTGAACGGAATCAGCTGAGCTAGACGCAAACGGCGCGCTGAACCCCAATCTTTTCACCCTTAATTGTTCGGTTTTTTTCTTTTTTGGTTGTGGATATACTTCACTATACTCGCCGATCCCTTTCAGGGGGGCAAACCGATTTCCAAGGAGCATTCTGCCCTAAGGCAGATGCCTCCTACACCACTTCACAACCAGAAACTATTTAGATATGTACAGCATAAAAGCAAAAAAGAAATTTTTTTTTAAATAATTATTGTCTTTAAATGCACTAACTATAGCACAGAATGTTTTCTGCACCGCGATATACCGCTATTTGAAAATAACAAATCGCTGTTACACTATAAATGTTTACTGTGCACCAAAAAAAAGAAGAACTGTTTTTAACTACTTATTCACACCACACCAATTGTTTTCTCCAAAATTCACTTATAGCAAAGTCTACCAAATACCGTAAATAACTATGAACACGTTATTCAGCTTATATTATTATTATATTAATTTTATTTTAATGAAGTCAAAACAAATTTTATTCAAAACAAAAAAATAATAAATTAATACGTAGCTTTCAAACACGTCTTTCGTCTACGAAAGCTATCGCGGTGCTGTGGCCATTGACTCTTATGTTGCATGATATTAAAATTTTGTTTCATTTCCGCTCAACATTGAGTCATAAGCGAATAACTCGAATTTTGCTAACATTTCAAGAGCATTTCAATTTTCAGCACTATTTTACCCAATAGTCAACGACTGTGTTTGGTTAAATGGCTTTGTGCGATTTTGTAGGCTACAGCCTTGGTGTTGGTCAGAAAACTTGTTAAATAAAGAACAGTTTAGTACGTATTAAGGGGTTGTACATATCATCGAATGTATGCTGTGATAGTCGAATTTATTTGAGAATTATGAGAAATGGCGATATGGGTAAGTACAAACAAATATTGTTGTTGTCATCAATCTAACATTGTCGCCATTATTTTTATATTTTGATTGCATAAAACGTAGAAATTTACGATAAGTAGCATAACATATGATGGGAGAAGTAGTAGCGTGAAATGCTATTGAATGTAAGGTACCGAGTTCAATCCTCGGGGAATGTATTGAGTAAAAATGTAATTTTTGATATTTTATAAAGTACAGATTATTTCAACAAGATCAACGGTCAAATTTCTGAATTGCGGATATTGCAAATAACAAAAAAATCCGAAGAAAAGAAAATAATTTTTGGAAATTTTAATGCAATAATAATGTTAAGTAATTATTTAAAAAAAATGCGCTACTTTTTAAAATCGAACCTCAGACCCTTTGCACAAAAGTAAAACACACGCCCTCTTTTAAGCCTAAACCAAATATGTTACCACATTTAGCAGAAACACTCTGTACTAAATTTCGTTCGTATGCCCTAACAGAAATGTCACCATATCCATATTACAGAGCCAAATTTGTTTTGCTCTGGACGACTGCATAAAACAAACAATTTAATGTTAAACTTTATATGATGTGGTAGCTGAGATAGTAAGGTGATTGAGTGGAGTGATGAAGGTCCGGAGTTCGAGTCCAAGCACAAGATCAAAGCAAATATTTGTTTTTAGATGAATAATATATGAATCCGAGTAGATCCGAGAAAGAAGAACGGGAAATTCGATCCGAGATGAGAAGGATGGGAGGGATCGCCACAAAAAAAATGGTCAAATTCGAATAAATTCTTGGAAAAACAAAAACAAATTTTTGCTTAAAAAAAAAAAATAAATATATCGTAAGTTCAAGAATCGAACTCCAGACGTTTCGCACATCACTCCTTTATCTTACCACCCAACCACTCATCTGTATATAATTTCAACTCATTTTTTCGTTTAAATACTGATAAAATAGCATTTGGTGAAAAATCGTATACAAATTTTTGTTATTTTACCAGGCGAACAGAATTTAAAAAACCACATAATTGTCAGCAACGTGACATTATTTTGTATCAAAGCGTGCCACTTCAAGTTATGTGACACTTGAACATACAAAATAAAGTCATATTGCTGACAATTCTACCTTCTTGTAAATGCTGTTCGCCTGTTAAAATGACAAAATTTTTTTGCGATTTTTGATGAAAAAAAAAAAAAAAATTCTTTTAAATTTCTGCTCACCTGGTAAATAAAAATTAACTTTTTTAATTAAAAAGGCAATCATAACTCAATAGCAACCATCCAAATAGAAAATTTGGAGCTTTTTAATACAAAAAAAAATCCTTCATCTGCGAGGATCGAACTCGAGACCTCAATCGTTTTAATCTGCTCTCTTGCCATAAGAGAGCAGAATAAAACCATGGAGGTCTCGAGTTCGAACCTCGCAGCTGAAGGATTTTTTTTTGTATTAAAAAGCTCCAAATTTTCTATTTGGATGGTTGCTATTGAGTTATGATTGCCTTTTTAATTAAAAAAGTTAATTTTTATTTACCAGGTGAGCAGAAATTTAAAAGAAATTTTTTCATCAAAAATCGCAAAAAATTTTTGTCATTTTAACAGGCGAACAGAATTTACAAGAAGGTAGAATTGTCAGCAATATGACTTTATTTTGTATGTTCAAGTGTCACATAACTTGAAGTGGCACGCTTTGATACAAAATAATGTCACATTGCTGACAATTATGTGGTTTTTTAAATTCTGTTCGCCTGGTAAAATAACAAAAATTTGTATGCGATTTTTCGAAGTCCGAATTTATCAGTATTTAAACGAAAAACTGAGGTAAATATATGGAGATGAGTGGTTGGGTGGTAAGATGAAGCAGGTGTCTGCGAAGGTCTGGAGTTCGATTCTTCAAACTTCCGACTTTATTTTTTTTAAGCAAAAATTTGTTTTTTTTTTTATTTCCACGAATTTTACCAAATTTTTTTTTTGACCGATCCGATCCCAATAATCTTCTCGGATTATCTCCAATTCACAATTTTTCATCTAAAAACAAATTTTTTCGTTGGCTTTGCTTGGATTCGAAACTCCAGACCTTCTTCACTCCACTCCATCAACTTACTACCTCAGCTATCTCATCATATACAATATAATAGACATTTGGTTGTTTTATGCAATCAAAACAAATGTGTTTATAATATGTCGATATAGTGACATCTCTGTTAGGGCATATGTACTACATTTACTACACAGTGTTTCTGCTAAGTGCTGAAATATTTGGTTTTGCTTAAAAGACATCGTGTGTTTTACTTTTGTACAAAATGTCTGAGGCTCGATTTGTTAAAAAATTAATTAATTATTTAACATTATCATTGCATTATAATTTCCAAAAATTATTTTATTTTCTTCGGATTTGTTTGTTATTCAAATACATTACCACCCGAGGGATCGAACTCGGTACCTTACATTCAATAGCATTTCACGCTACTACTTCTCTCATCACATGTTACGCTACTTACCGTAAATTTCTACGTTTTATGCAAACAAAATATAAAAATAATGACGACGATGTTAGATTGATGACAGACAACAACAATATTTGTTTGTACTTACCCATATCGCCATTTCTCATAATTCTCAAATTAATTCGAAATAAAAACACCGTTAGAGCATGATAATGAGCTTAGGGCTGTTAAAGTGATGGTGGTGTTAAGCACCTTTTGTTTAACAACAGAATTTTCTAAGATACTAAGGGTGGGAAATTTCTTTTTTATAGCAGTAGAGTCCTGCATCCGGTTGTCAAAACGCGAATGACGTTGTAATTTCTCAAACATTTACGATTTAAAAAAAAAAAATGTACATAACCGAGATTCGAACTAGCGCACTAGTCCACTACGCTAACCAATTTTTTTTTTTTTTTTTTTTTTTAATATGGTTCTTTATTTAGCATTTTTTTTTTACAATTTTCGATGACAAAAGAATATTAAAAGAAAATTCAAGGTCTGTTATACATTTTGAAAGCTTTAGTCCTTATAGGATTCTCAAGTTTAATTATTTACTAAGGTTTTTCTTATTTTTATGATCCCTATTATTCTATCAACTAGATTCTAATCTCAGTGAGAGTATTTCCGCTTCATGCCGACATACAATTTGCTACATTAAACATTGTCGTTTTTTACTTTCTTATATAATATTAATAACTTATAACCTAATAAATAAATAAAAATCTAAAATCTTGGATCTAAAATCTTAGCTAATGGAGCCACCAATATTTTTCTTTTTTTTTTATGAAGTTTAAATGATCCATTCTTCTGAATGCCGTGCTGAATCTTAGATGGTCATTTGGATTGTTAAATTTTGTCTCCTCGAATCCTTTTTCGGTCGGCCTACTTTGAATATGGTAAATTAACGGAACTTGTTCTGTATTCTGTATGTAACCTATTTTATCTAAATAAATGAATGCTTCTGGACCAGGTATATTCCTCATTTGTATCGAACTTTCTATAATTCGTTCATCCGTATAATATAATCCGTACGTTAAGGAGTTATTGATTTGTGCTGTGGCGCGTCTAATGTGTTCTCTTATTAAGTTAATGATATGTAGATCAATCCTTTCTGCATCGAAGTTCCCGTATTGGGTTTGATTGGATATGTAATGTTTATATTGTGTCTCCGCTTTTCGATATTTTCCGACACACACCCTTATACATTTTCTTTCAAATTTCCTTAGCCGCTCCATATAACTGGCACTACAATTATACCATATGGAGCAACCATATGTTAAAATCGGTCTTATTAATGATAAGTAACATATTCGTTTTACGTTACTGTTGAGATATGACGAATAAAATATTTTTCTGTTACTTATGAAAGCTTTTTTGGCTTTGTCAATTTGAATATTAATGTGTTGATTTAGGTATCCAAAATGATCAATATTTATACCTAAGTATTTCACAATTTTTTGTTGTTTCAATTCACTGTTATTCACTTTGATTTTGAATTTTTTCCAATTTTTCTTTGTGTCGGTGTTCGCTAATTGTGCCGGTCTTCTAAAGAGTATTGCTTCACATTTCTTTTCATTAATTCTTATGTGCCATGTGTGTAGGTACTTGATGGAGAATTCAACCGCCTCCTGTATTGATTCCTTTATGTTTGCAATTTTGTGGTTGGCATATTAAATGACTATAAGTCATCAGCGTAGGCAATGGTGTTTAAATCTGCAGTGTTCAATTTTGGATTTAATATTAAATTTTTTATGTACAGATTAAATAACACCGGCGCATTTATCATTCCTTGCTGTAATCCATTTTCAACTCGAAACATGTGATTTGATGTCTCCTCCCCATCAGTGACCACAAATCTACGTCCAAATAGCATATCTGCCAAGATCAACAGTATATCTTGTTCCACTTTTATTTTGTGCAATTTAAAAAGTAGCCCATCTAGCCAAACTGACTCAAACGCTTTTTCCATGTCAATTAAAACAGCGCCCATGCATATGTTTTTATTGAGATTGTTATTGATATCTGAAGTTAATTTTGCTGTAGCGTGAGTTGTGGAATGTCCGTGGCGAAATCCAAACTGATTATCCGGCATAATGTTCGTGTCATCAATGTGCTTTTGAATTTTATTCCTTGTGTTCAATCGGGCAAAAATGATAAAAAATATCATGATATTTTTTATCACTTTTAGTATTAAACGCACTCATTTATCACACAAAAAAACCAACTTTTTTCTTGGTTTTTGTGGTTCCAGCTGTCAATTTTGAATTCATTTTCTTTATGATATTTTCGGTACTTAAATTAAACTAAATTTGCTTTTTTAAGATATTTATATGGTATTTACACAGTCACCTATTTATTTAAACATAAATAATAATTTATATTTCGAAGTTTTGTCTGAGAACATAAACACAACAAAACTCAAACTAAAATTATTTGTGTCTCAAATATTTGGATAAAAACCAAATAGTTTCAATATCAAAATAATTTATAAAAAAAAATAATTAAAATATATACACATTTAACTAATAAAAACCTTTCGACAAAACGAGTTTATTAAATTTTACAAATTGATTTAAAATCAAATGTAACATTTAAAACCAATTTATCATTTTTTATCAATTTTGGTTGTTCAATCGGGTTTGACGTACAGTATTACGAAATGAAGTTAGGGTGGGATAAAATATCATGATATTTTTTATCGTTTTTGCCCGATTGAACACGTCCATTATTAATGATTATTTCGTAAACCTTACTGAAATTTGAGAGTAAGCTGATTGGCCTATAGTTTTGCGCGTTAGTTGGATCTTTATTTTTTTTTAATATTGGAAATATTCTTGCAATTTTCCAACATGTAGGAAAGGACCGATTATTTAGTAAATTATTATATATTGTGCACAGCTCTGCAACGATTTCATCTGGGAGGTGCTTCAATATTATACTTGGGATTTTGTCCACACCAAATGATTTCTTATTGTTCGAACAATGTAGGATTGCTTTCAGTTCCTGTTGTGAAATAAAATAATTTTGGGTTGAGGGTTCAACTTCATTTGCTATATTTTGATGAGAGAATTGAAATTTAGCGCTGTTTTGTGCTTGTTGATCTTTCAAGGTTTGTGCATATTGAGTGACTATGTTTTCAAGCGAGCTGTTAATTGAACTTGAATTTCCTTTTGACTGTTTCTCTATGTAGTAGCCTAAAATGTCAAGGTTTTCCCGAGTGTTGTAGCTCTTGTAATTTCGATTCACTTTAGGCATAGCATTCCAATCAATGTTTAAGTCTCCCATACAAGCTATCTCCGTATCATTAATCTCAATTTGGTTTACGTTTTTAGAGTTTTTTGCTCTATTTATTTGTTTTATTTGCGAAAACATTTTTGCACCTGGCCTGATTTTTTCGATTTTATTTTTCCAATATTGATTAACTTGTATCTTTATGTTTTGTTCAATAAGCTCGTTTGTTCTTTTTATTTGCGCTTTTAAGGTGATAATTTGCTGATTTGATATTGGTGAACCTTGCCTTTTTAATCTTTTGATTTGGGATATTAGATAGCTTTTGTGTCTATATAACTTCTCTATCGTTCTATTAGTGTAGCACTGCATGTTATTTTTACGTCTAATCCTGGGAGCAGTTTTTATTATTGTTTGGTTGACGAGATGTGTTAACGTGCTAATGGATGCTTCTATTTCTTCGTTTGATAAGTTTCTATCGTTCGGTGTTATCACTTGCTGCCCACTATCTCTCAGATGTCGACAGTACGCCTTTTTCATTTTGTTTGACCACCATATCCAGTTAGTGACTGTGAAATGATTTGCGTTCTGCATTTCCTGTAAGTTCTCTTCTGTATGCTCGATACCTTCACTTATTATCTCGATTGCTTTATGGTCGCTGTCATATCGATGCGACGGAATTTCCCCTTGTCCGTTTGTTCTGATTTTCAGCCTATGATCCACGATCGCCAAGTATAGATAGCTACCTGCTGCTGGATATGTAGGGGCATCAGCCTTATACATTTTTGATCGGTATGTAAATCCGGTATTAGTCAACCATCGGTTTAGTATTATACCTCTTTTGTTTTCAGATGAGTTCCCCCAATTTGCATGTTTAGCGTTTATGTCTCCCGCGATAATATAATAGTTGTTTGTATTAATTAAATTTAAACTTTGAAATATTTGGTTCCATTCCGCTTCAAAATATTTTTCCATTTCTGTGTTTTGGTTACTCGGGCAATACATTGCGATTATGTATAATTGACATTTACCTTTTAATGCAACCTTTATTATGGTTGTTTCTATACCACAGCAATTTTGAAGTTTGTTAATTTTAACAATTTCATATTTTATTTTGTGCTTAATAATAATGGCTGTCCCACCTCCCTTCTTCAGCTTTGGTCGATCTTGTCTTACGATGGAATATTTTTGAAATTCTATTTTATGCCGATAGTCTAGTTTCGTTTCACTTAGTAACAGTATATCCGGATTGTGACATTCCATGAAGTTTAATAGGTTTAGGCGTCTGTGTATACTGACAATCGAATTTACATTAATTGCTAAAATTTTTAATTTACTCATAATCCTTGTATAACTTTGAGCAGTTGAGCGATTTGCTCACTTTGTTGTTGTATAATTGTTGCCATTTTATCTACTTTTGCAGCCAATTTTTGAACTGTTATTGCCTCCTCTGTGTTGTTTCTCACTATATCTGCATATGTTGCACTTGTACGTCTACTCGAAGTCGGTATATTTGTAGCGGGTTGAGGGATTTTTGCTGATGCTGCATTTCCACGCTTTTCTTGAATTTTCCTTCTTAATCTTTCGATTGCTTTTAGGTATTCCGGGCATCCTTTGTATGACGCTGGGTGTCCGCTTTCGTTACAGTTAACGCAAAATATTTTGGTACTTTCTATTTTACTTTTTATCGCACATTCACCTGGATTGTGTTGTGTTTCGCATTTGACACATCGATATTCTAATTTACAGTTCGCTGCTGCATGACCCATCCTTTGACAATTCTTGCATTGCATAATTTTATTTGTTTTTCTTAGCGGTTCCCAAACAATTCTTTGGTAATTGATTGTTTTTATATTATGTATTTTAGTCATCTCAGTATTTTGCTCAAATTGAACAATATATAAAGATTTATTAAAACAATACAAGATTATTTTATGCTATATTTATTATTTAATTTAATAGCGTGCCTTATAGTAACAATATTTTTATTATTTGTATCGAAAATCGATTTCGGAGTTTACTCCATCGTCGGTTCTTTAAAACTATTCGTAATAGTTTTAAAGAACCGACGATGGAGTAAACTCCGAAATCGATTTTCGATACAAATAATAAAAATATTGTTACTATAAGGCACGCTATTAAATTAAATAATAAATATAGCATAAAATAATCTTGTATTGTTTTAATAAATCAGTATAGAAGTAACAAAATATTTCACATAATTAAAAATGGATATTAACCATTATAACTAATATATAAAGGCAACTTCCTCTTTTCTTCTATGGCTCGTTTTGTCGTCAGTTGTGATATATTTGTGATGCGTACTTCGCCGCTTCTTTCAATTTCCAATTTTATTTCGTTCAGATTTTCTTCTTCGTTTAGACCTTTTAGCACCATAATTTTGGGTTTGAAACCTTTAGGTGTATAAGAAAAATATTTTGTATCCACTTCGTCAAAAAATTTTTTAATTTTATGGTAATCCTCCAGGTTTCGTGTCAATACCGAATGTTTCTCGCTACTAACACGCTTTATTTCGAAGTCTTTGATTTCGAAACCTTTTATTAATGTAACTGTATTGTTTATAGTTTGCTTATGTATGTGGGTGGATTGGTGGTGGTTTCACCGATTTTCCTTCTGGATTAAAATTTTTTTTTACGCTGGTCGTATTTCCACCATTAGTTGCTTTTATTATATTATTTGACGGTGCGGCATTTTTTTCCTTTATCGTCTTTTTTATTGCTTCGAATGTATTTTGCTGATCACTCGACTGGTCCTGATCTTCTGGTTCTTCTTCCATTTGCACTAAATCTTCAAAACGGTTTTTTGAGAATATATTTCCCCTTTTTTCAATGTGTGCCAATTGGTTTTTTAGTTTCTCGTTTGCGATGCGAAGTCTTCTTATTTTGCTGCCATTTCGTTGCTCTGCCGTAATAAGATTCGGCTTTATCTTAATTTTGGATGGTCTTGCCATGTTAGATCTGTTATTCCATTTCGGATAATCGGTTTCGTTGGAATGTACCAATTTTATTTGCTCCGCTGTAAGCTCGACCGTATTTGTTTGAACTGTTGTACCTACTTTCCATTGTGTGGTCTGCTGTACCATCATTTTTTATTTTATTTGTACATGCGAAAACATTTTTACCGTTTAATGCATTTTTATTGTGACTCGTCCAGTCTATGGACCCACAACTACCGTTTGCACTTGTATTATAAATGTTTGTGTTTGTTTTTTTATGACACTAATGTTATTTCACTTTTAAAACTATCTAATATTATATTAATCACTATTTTAACCTTAACTATTAATGTTTGTATAAATTCAACCTTTTACCACCCTTAGAACATTTTATAGCAAAAGCTAATCACTACAATTTTGTATTTTAATTATTTATTTTTATTATATTGTTTTTAATTTTATTTTATTCACTCAGAAAAAAAAACTAGACCATCAACCTAGCGCGATCAATTCTGCACTCCCACTACGCTAACCACTCAACCATCGCCTACTTGATAAACAATACTAACTTTATTTGTTTTATTCGATTGTTAAAATATGTGCAACCATAATGATTGTGTACGTCACCGTTATAAGTAATATCAACTTTTAGGAAATTATACCACCCAATCAACTTTAAACAAAATGCAGATAAACTTTGCCTCAAATACTTACCATTTTCTTTTCGATCCGTATTATATTCTCATCTATTTTCCGCATTGTAAATTATAAAAATACCAAAATAAAAATTGTATGCGTCTGTCTTTTCGTGGAATTGAGCTCGAGACCCACTGCACAATAATCCATCGGCGCTATCACTCCAGCCATTGACTCTTATGTTGCATGATATTAAAATTTTACAAATTGTACTAACTTTGTTTGTTTTATTCGATCGTTTGTGCTTATTTTGATACGCAATATACTTGCCCTTAAAGCCCGGTATGCTGCTGAATTGAAATGAAGTTTCTCATATAAAAATGACCCAAGCAAAAACGAAAATGAAAATTTCACTGCTGAATTTCACTTTTTGGTACGGAGTTTAGCTATCGAAATGGAAGGTTTCGTATTAGAATACAGATGTCTCTATTTTATCTCTACACATTTTTCATTTCATTTTTAGCTTCCTGTGGCCCTATTCTGGCTATTCCCTGGGAATTGAGAATTGAACTATTTTGACAGTATTCTAGCAGTTTGGAATTATTTTTTCCAAAAGTGTATTCTGGCGATTGGGAATTTTTATTGTAGGGAAAAAATAATTCCATTTTATGTAAGTTTTGACGTTTATTTTTCCCAATTTTTTTTTTTGGGGAATTAGAACAAACTGATTGTTTTGTGCATTTTAAATATTTTATTTACAACGTAGTATCGGTAAAATTTTTATTTTATATGTAGAATATAAAATTTTTAAATAATGGCGGCTGCAAAATTTGAAATAGTTGTTTTCCCCATTGGATGATTCCCAATTACGCCAGAATACACTTTTGGGAATTGGGGAATACAAAATTGGGAATTATTGAAGTTTGGAAATATAGCAATATTTTTTCCTAATTCCCAATTCCCAGGGAATAGCCAGAATAGGGCCACTGGACGATAAAGCCTTGTATGCTGTTTAAGTGAAATTAAATTTTCACTGGTCTCCAAAAATAGGAAGATAAATCTGACGTGAAAAATTTGTTTGTCTATTCTCGTAAAATTTTATGTTAGATAACTTTATTTTATAATTTAAAAACAAAATTAAAATTGAACGCAATATGCGGTTGACAAACAAGAAACTCAAATGATGAAACGTCAAAATTTATCTTCAAATTTATCGTCCTGGGGCCCTATTCTCGAATTCCACATCGATTTTCCACAGCATGTGGGTATAAGCATGTGGAAAAAATTCCCCATATAGGAAAATGTCCATGCCGCATGTGTTTTATATAAGAATTACAATTTTCGAACGTTTTTGTGTGAACATTGACAGATGTCCACATGTGGAAAATGGATGTGAAATTCGAGAATAAGCCTCCTGGGGGCCTATTCTCGAATTCCACATCCATTTTCCACATGTGGACATCTGTCAAAATTCATAAAAATGGAATTTTTTCGGTACTAAGGGAATATTTCCGAATGGGTATAAGCATGTGAAAAAATTCCCCATATAGGAAAATGTCCATGCCGCATGTGTTTTATATACGAATTACAATTTTCGAACGTTTTAGTGTGAACTTTGACAGATGTCCACATGTGGAAAATGGATGTGGAATTCGAGAATAGGCCCCCTGGGGCCCTATTCTCGAATTCCACATCGATTTTCCTCATGTGGACAGCTGTCAAAATTCATAAAAATTGAATTTTTTTGGTACTTAGGGAATATATCCGAATGGGTATAAGCAGCTGGAAGAAATTCCCCATATAGGAAAATGTCCATGCTCGCTGCGTTTTATATACGAATTACAATTTCCGATCGTTTTGATGAATTTTGACAGATGTCCACATGTGGAAAATGGATGTGGAATTCGAGAATAGGGCCCCTGGGGGCCTATTCTCGAATTTCACATCCATTTTTCACATGTGGACATCTGTCAAAACTCATAAAAATTTAATTTTTTCGGTACTAAGGGAATATTTCCGAATGGGTATAAGCATGTGGAAAAATTCCCCATATAGGAAAATGTCAATGCCGCATGTGTTTTATATACGAATTACAATTTTCGAACCATTTTTTGACAACTTTGACAGATGTCCACATGTGGAAAATGGATGTGAAATTCGAGAATAGGCCCCCTGGAAGGTAAAAATGAAGTGAAAAATGTGTAGAGATAACATAGAGACATCTGTATTCTAATACGAAAACCCCCATATAACTAGCTAAACTGCATACCACAAAACTTGAGCATGAGTAGTTGTGAGTAGAAACAAGTACTGGTGAGTAGTTTGCTAACGCCAATGGAATACGCTTATTATGAATATGTGCAACCATGATTGTGTACGGAACCGTTTTAAGCTATATCAACATTTAGGGAATTATACCATTCAATCGACGTTAAAGGTTAAACAGAATGCGTCGATTTTTGAAATATACTTTTACCTCAAATATTTTGATGCAAACGCTAACTGTTCTCCCATGTATGTACTTACCATTTTCTTTTCGATATCGTATTAAATTCTCATCCTATATGCATTGTAAATAATAAAAATTCAAAAAAAAAAAAAAATTGCATTCGTCTTGAAGAATCGAACTCGACACCCACTGTACTACAATCCATCAAGCTATCACTCCAACCAATAGTGGCATTAAAATTTTGTTTGTTTTCCGCTCAACAAATTGTTAAACAAAAATCTGTGTCATTAATTCACAAGGGAATAACTCATTTTGCTAACATTTCAAGAGGAGTTAGAGAGTAAAATATTTGTGTGATAAAAGTTTTAGGATCTAGGTAAAAATAATTAGTTATCTATGACGCTAAACTTTCAGCATTAACTCACTCATTGGCCAACGTCTGTGTAAGGTTGATAGTTGTTTAAACGTCTTACACCGCTTATTAGAGGTACGAACCACCATGATCGTAGCACAAACGCAAATTTTAGTTTTTAGCGTCCGATTTTTTGGACTGTGTAGCCTTAATGGTGCAATCCTGCGCCTGTCTAACTGATACAACTCCATGCTTTTAAGTTTATTTTATTATTATTGATTCTAATATTATTTTTACTATAGGTTTAATCTTGTTAATTTTTATTAATTCAATAACTTTTTAGTAATTAATTAATTAACATGATTCATAAGATGTATGTAAATAAGCTTTAGCTTAATATTTGTATTATTATTGTATAAGAACAAATAAAATAATAATTGTTTCTTCTGAATTTTTAATTTTGTGTAATTTATTCAATTTTTTTAAAATTTCGGCTTAAAGCTCGTGATGCTAATCTAGAACCACGAGATACTGCCGCTTAAAACGAGTACATGCGTCAACCGTGGATCCCTGTAGTGTCGTTTGGAGAGATAAAAAAATCCTGGAATGAAGGTGATTATGATTTGCTGAAAATAATGCCGTAAATGTCCATCAACCCAAAAATCCAATATTCCAAGAAAAAAATCCGGCCGTTTACTGGCTGAGTTATAAGGACGGGGATGTTACACCTATAAATACATACATATGTAAAAAGATATAATTTATATTTTAATTATTACCTCATCTTGCATAATCTGTTGTGAATGAGCTTTAGTTCAAAGAGGATTGTGTAAATACATAAATTTGATCACTTTAATACCCTAGACACACTGCAATTTAATAAAACCGATTTAGTGCATTTTTCGAGAATATTCGTAGTGTGTCAACCTCGGTTTTAGCTAACCCCTTTGTTTTTGCATAGAATACTTAAACTAGTTTAGCTAAATCGGGTTTATTAAACCATATAGTCTGTCTAGCGTATAAAGCGGGGTGGGAAAATATTAAAGACCCACCTCCATATGTCGAAAGATGTAAATGTTTTAAGATTGAGCCAATTGAAATCCGCCGCCAGCATGCTGGAACTATTTTCATTTCCGATTTATTTAATGGTAATATCCAAGGTGGTTTGGCGTCTATTGGAGGAGGGGCGGGGGGACCAAAGTTGAGTAGATTAATCTACCAGCTCCGTAATCTTCCAGTAGGGTGCGCATAACGAAAGCTGTTCTGGTCATGTATTAGGCAGCTGCGTAACCTGTTCACCATTCGCAAGTGTACGGCACAGGCTAAAGTACGGCGCTAAAGGAAAAAACCTTGACAAAAAACATTAATCTAAGGTCGAACAGTATAAGCCGATGGATGAATGGCTGATAGGTTAATCAGTCCAAAATATGCGGACTCTGGATACCAGGCACCCTCCAGTTTTATTTAGCCTTCCTGTAGTAAAGCTGGGTGACCTACAGGCGATTTGCAATTCCCAGCAACTCGTAAGTGTAAAATCAAACGGAAGACGGGGCAGGGGTAGAAATATACGGGAGTAGGACAGCCCTCTCGAAGTCCTTGGGCTTCAATGCTGCCATATTTCTAGCGGAACTGCATACTGTAGTAAAGATCTAGGAGGGAGAGCAATAAGCCCAGATAGTATGTATCACGTACCGGCTGGCAGTATTATCAAGTTCATTAAGAACTTGAATATTTACTGGATGGATAATTAAGCAGGGTCCAGCACAATAGATCTTTTAGGTCGCAGTGCGAGGTGGCTGATCGCCCACATGGCCCTCCAATAATAATAATAATAATAATGGTAATATCCAAAGCCCATTTTTGTTGATAGGCCAGGACATTGTATGCCTCCTTAGGGATCTAAGAATAGGACTAATTAAGAATGTAATGAGCCTTTGAATTTAATGTCTAAGTTTTGTGATTTTAATTGATGATTTACGATTAAGTTGAAAATTAGGCTGTCATTGAAAAATACTTATTTTAAACATGAATTGTAACTATAGCTTTAATATAAGCTGTATTTTTATTAATATGATATTTCGTTTTGTAAATAAATAAATAGAAAATAAAAAGGTGGTTGGCTATGATGTTGAACCAGCCATTTTACTTGTGAATGGCAGGAAGGCTTGCTAAGTCCAACAAATAATTAGCTGGATAACAGATATTGTAACATTTTCATTTGTTTATCTTGCCTTCATCTAGAAAAAGAAATTGTAAGATAACACATAGTTTAGCACTGTGTATTAAATCGCACTGTGTACTTAAATCGAACAATCGGGTATAACGAACAGATACTTGCATTACATAAAAACAAAACGAAATTTATTTATTTTTTGTATAAATTCTCTACCGCCAAATATCGATCAAATTCTGTCTCGAATTGTTTTCGAACAGCACCTCCCATCCCCTTTTCTCCCAGCTACCAATTACTTTATACCACCGTGTTTGAATATTATATGTAATGTTTCCGGTTATGTTTTACTACTACTACAATTGCGTTTATTTATACTAAGGATAACGTATACGTGTACTTTTGTTTCTTATGCGCGTTACCATAGTGCGCAATACACGGTCAATGGCCCAATATATAGGAAAGAT
The DNA here is from genome assembly GCA_958295665.1 of Tipula vernalis. Classification (NCBI taxonomy): domain Eukaryota; kingdom Metazoa; phylum Arthropoda; class Insecta; order Diptera; family Tipulidae; genus Tipula; species Tipula vernalis. The sequence continues at coordinate 1,354,680 of OY282561.1, forward strand.
GTGAACAAATCCGTTTTGTGTGTGTAAACGTGTCTGTACATAACATACATGCTTATATCCATACATATACAAAATACACACACATATACAATACAGGGGGTAGTAAACTTTTATTCTGTATTTTATAGTACTAAAATCAATAAAATATTATGTGAGTAGAACAGAGATGCTTAGATATATTTAGCTCGTTTCTGTATAAATCTAGGAGTGTCGCGGCGGCGTCGTTAAATAATTTAATAATATATATATATATATATATATATATATATATATATATATATATATATATATATATATATATATATATATATATATATATATATATATATATATATATATATATATATATATATATATATATATATATATATATATATATATATATATATATATATATATATATATATATATATATAT
>OY282561.1:1355296-1399253 GCA_958295665.1 Tipula vernalis
TTTCATTTTTTGAAAAATCCGCTTAAGTATGTTGATCTACCCACTTTTTGGGTATAAAAATCAATTTTTAATGATGTTTTTTGAATTTTCTGAATACCTTTTTTTTTACGGCCAAGCTCATAAAGTAAGCGTTTAAACAAAAAAAAAAAAATGAGTTCCACAGTTAGTAAAATGAGTCATGCATTTTGTTAGGACACACCCTTCTGATTTCCAGTACCTGTACCAATATTTTTGGAACGCCTTTAAAAAACAGGTGTAAAAAATGGAAAAAGTGTGCCGTTTACCGAGTCGAATTGTTCGAAAAATTTAAGAAAACAATTGCAAATTTGTAAATTTGTTCACCCTGCTATTTCAACATCACTACTAAACCAACATCTAACTAACTAAATCTAATTCACCTGAAAAAATTGATAAGATATTACCAGAGATTGGTATATCCCCCGTATCGAAACGACTAGATGAATTTCTGGATTATTTCTTAAGTTGAAAAATCTGATTCCTCATTGCCTCATTTCACTACAACAATCTATCTTCATATAAAACAAAAGATTAATTCCGAAGCCTACAGAAGTACTTGTATCTTGTGACTTTACAGAAAACTATGCATTTATAATGCGTTTTAGCACAATATTTTCATTGGAACAACAAACAAGCAATTACTTATCCGTTTGTAATTTACAAAAAAGTAGGAAAAAAGATGCAGAACTCATTATAATATCAGATTATCTTCACTATGCTACTACAGCTGTTTACTTGTTCATCGAAAAACTGATGAAGTTTTTGAAAACCACAACTCCTGATTTATCTAAAATGTATTATATTACTGATGGTGCTATAACGAATTATAAAAATTAGAAAAGATGTATGATTATATCTAAAATAAAAGCAAATAAAAACCGTGAAGACTGACATGATTTTTGAATTTTGTTCTGATTCTGAATATAAATCCAAACACATCCAACTTCAAGAATTAAAAAACCAAGGTTCAAGAAGCTAAAATCAATAAAGGGAACTCGAGATTTTCACGGAACAATTCCTTCAAAGAAAGGCTACTTAAATTTTAAGAAATATTCAAATAGTGAAGATTACAAACAAAAAATTTGTACGTATTTTGCAAGAAAACGAAACAAGATGTTACGCTGATTTTTTAGTATGTCTAATAGAACTTAATGAGGATAAAGATAAAAAAAATGCAACACGACGTGCATGAAATTATTGAATATTTGACATCCTGTACATTAAAAAACAACAAAATCATGTTCCATCATTTTTTTTTTTTACTAATCCTTTGAAACATTCAAAACATAAAAATCATAAAATTAGAACATGATTTCCAGTCCTATATAAAAAATTTGTGATTTCACGTATTTTTCTCCATATACTTATACTTATATATATAAAGTAGCCCAATTTAATCCATCCATGGAAATAATTCTTTAGGAAAGCTTTATCCGAAAAAAGTTTTGTATAAAAGTTGCATGGTTCGATGGAGGACATTAAACTTGAGGTATAAGGTGAAGGTCATTTAGAGGTCGGGTCTGGAAGTAGAAGGTTTGAGTCTGGAAATAGAAAAAGCGCAAAATTTTACGTTCGAAAATTTATTTTCCATTAGCTCCCAAACTTATCTGAAGATCAGATGAACCGAAGAGGTCATGCAAAATACATATTCGGATGTAAAATTTTGCGCTTTTCTATTTCCTTAGTTAATAATAAGGGTTTCTATTTTTAAAAAATGGCTTGACCTCTAAATTATCTTGATCCTATACCTCAAAGTCAAGATCATTAAATTTTGTCCCCCATCGAACCATACAACTTTCGTTGAAAACTTTTTTTTCGGATAATGCTTTCCTGAACAGTTAATTCCACGGATGAATTAAAAAATGGGCTATGTATATATATATATATATATATATATATATATGTGTATATATATATATATATATATATATATATATATATATATATATATATATATATATATATATATATATATATATATATATATATATATATATATATATATATATATATATATATATATATATATATATATATATATATATATATATATATATATATATATATACATTAGAGTGGACCTTGTTTAAACAAACAACAAAATTTTTGCTTATTTCACATTTTCGTGGGTCACCCCTCGATTTGTTTATACCTCTAGATTAAAACCTATAAACACATTTTTATAGGTCATTTGAGCAGTATTTAACGGTCGCTAAAATGGTTTAAAATTTAACATTATAAACATATATAGTTTGGGAGATACTAACCGATTTTGTGTGCAAATGAGCAATAAAATATAAGGTGCAGCCGACATATTATTCGTTTTTCCCACTTCTTGGCTAAACCGGAAGTTGGAGAAAATTATTAGTAGGCTGGACATATGTATGTGATATTCTTTATTCCCGTTACGTACAAAAAATCACAGATATTCAGATTATTCCACATTTTTTCTAAACTCGATATAGTTAAAATGTTAATTTTTAAATCTTTTTAGTGACTTTTAACCATTCGCATATATACGGACAGTCAGGCTGCCATTAAAGCGCTTCACTCTGTGTCTCTCATCTCTTAACGAGATGGCAGATCAGTTCAACATCCACATTTTATGGGTGCCAGGACATTTCATAAGTACAGGGAATATAAATGCCGATAAACTGGCTCGGCGTGGTACAATGGACCACTTCTCAGAAAGCAGAAAGAATATTGAAATGCCTCTTGCGGTATGCAAACTGCTGCTCTTCAGGAAGAAGCTAGCCAGCTGATGAATGACAGATGGTCAAGTATCACTTCTTGCGTAATCACTCGGTAGGTCTGGCCAAAGTTGGACTTGGCGAGATCCAAACAGCTGATCTCACTTCAGCGAAGTCAGATCAATGTGGTTGTTGGAGTGATTACGGGGCCCGGTCTCATAGGGAGGCATGCGAGTAGACTTAGTATCTTCTCACATGAATATTGTCGTAGTTGCGAGGACGAAGAGGAGAAAGAGACAGTACTTCATCTTCTATGCACCTGCCCTCGTCTGGCATGAAACAGACTAAAGTTTCTAGGGGCACCCCTCTTCAAAGACCTGACGAACCTCTGTAGGATGGACGTCAGGAGTATCCAGCGCTTTGTTAACAGCTCAAAATGGTTCCAATGAGTTGGAAGAAACAATTATTCGTGGTATGGCTACGGACCATTTTTGTGTTTATGCCTGGTCCTAGTGGACCGCCACCCAAAACCTAACCTAACCATTGCTGAAATGATCTAAAAAATTGTATACATGAGTTTTTCTATAGGTAAAACGAAATTTAGGAGTGATTCATCAACATTTAAAAAAATCGAAAATAAGGACCACCCCCAAATGCCCACATTTTTTACACGGTATTTGATTTAAAACGGTTTTTTACTCGGATTATTAATTTTACGGATGATAGACGCCTTTTTAAAGTTAAGGAACATAATGGAAGATATGGATCACATATTATTTTACTTGGTTTTATTTTGACACTTTCTATGTCGGAACGTATATACCGTGTCAAAAAAGAGTTGGGTTAATGAATATATATATATATATATATATATATATATATATATATATATATATATATATATATATATATATATATATATATATATATATATATATATATATAGTGGATTTGATTTATAGCGACAACGCTTTTAACAACATTTGGTATATAGCGACTTAAACATTTAGTCCTTGAATTTTTCACGTTTCATTCAAATAAAATCATTCGTTTAATTAAATCGAAATGGATATAACGACAATTTTGGATCTGAATCCGGTCAGTCCCTTGAAGGTCGTTATAAATGAAAACCACTGTATATATATATATGTATATTGTACATATATATATATATATATATATATAATAATTTATTATAAATATTGTTCAATTTAATATAATTTATTTATTCACGTTATAATCCATTTTTTAAAGTTTAAAAATTAAATTAAAATTAAATATAAAAAAAATAATCAATTTCCATTTTATACAACCAAATGAGTAATAAAATTATATGATTAAAAAAAAAAAAACAATTCCACTTATTCAATAAAAAAAGTAATAATAATAAATATACATACAAAGCGATTGATTTTTCGCTCCCCAGTTAAAAAACGATTATTAACAATATTTTTAATTTCTAGAAAATAAACGGAAGAAGTAATAAATATAAAAATACTATTTTAATTAATAATTCACATAATTGATTTTAAAAAATGAGTATCGCTGAATTACTTATAAAAATACCTTTGATTTGATATATCACATGATCCATATTGTAGTTTGAAATTTTGATCCATCATCCACAGCATCCCTACTTCAGATAATTTTCTAGAGTTTAAAATTTTTTTAACAATATTTGTTTTAAGCACTATAATATATTCACTGGTACTGAAAGAAAAAAATACCTCAGCTATAAATCAAGAGATATTTGCTGAGAAGCGAAAAATCAAAAAACCGGTAAAAAATATTTTTATAGATACATGTACCTATATAAGTAGGGCCCATACATTTTTTTAATATATTATCTTGCTCAGCTCATAATCCCAGCTCAACCAATCAAATCACTTAAAATAATTAAAACAAATTTTACCTTAAATATTAATTTCTCTAACTTGCCCTAATTTAATAACACAAAATATTTATATACCTATGATGTGATTTAATGTTAAATTACAATAATGAAAAATGCGGTTCTAAGCCATTGACGCCCATGCCCAAACGACAAATCGGCATTTCAAACCGTCAAATAAAATTCGTAACAAAATTGCTACATTTGCAATATCAAAATTATTCAAAAAATTAATTTCATTTAAACAACTCCAATATTATATTTGACGGCCGCAAAATATAAAATTTGGTACAATCAGTTATAATAAAATTTTGTTAGTATGTACTTAAAATTTTTCTATTGCAAATGGAACAATTTTGTCAAAATTTTATTTTGACGGTATGAGATACCGGTATAACGCCACACAAATCTAATTTGTGTCACGTACTGCCTACTCCAAGGCCTGAGATTAGATGAATTTTTTATAATTCAAACCTAAGTAAAATAAAATTGTTTTACTCAACTTCATTTGCTCATTTACTTTGTGGCACTTTGGTTATATATTTACTACTTCGAGTGTAACCAAATGCGAAATAATAAAATAAAATATTTTCTTCGCGTTTTTAATTTTTTCAATGAAATCTAACAAAAAAATAAATTTTAAATACAATTCGTTTATCTTGTTGAAAGTTATAAACTTAATTTGATTCAAAATAGTTTTTGTAGGCATTTAAAAAATTTTATTTCAGAACTAAAAATACTCACGAAAAAAGAAACACGAAGTTTATGAATTTTTTAGTGGTTTTGTAAAATTTGGTTTCAAAACTATATTCGTTAAAATTTGACTTAAAAATTTTCAAAATTTTCAAAATTTTTCTTTCACAAATATTATTTGAATTTAAAATTTTTCATGTAAAATATACAAAATGTCAAAATCTTACAAAATTTAAAGTATTACGATTTTCGAGAATTTTGAAATTCGTATGCGGGGCGCCACTTATATACATACTTATACATATACATGTAAATAGCTACTAAAATTATTATTATTAATTAAATATATGTTTATATAAATATATAAGGAGGATGGGTGGTGCATCGATTTTGTTGTTTTTTCGGAACTCTTAATTTTTTTTTTTTTGCTATAGTTTCATCCGATAAACCAGTTCGATAAATAGAATATTTCTTCTTTAGTTGATCTTTGCCTATATCTATTTTCATTGGCGAGATTTACCGATTAAACTGGCCCTAATATATTTTTGCCTTTGATAGTAAAACAGCTTAAACAAATTTTGCAGCTTAGGCCTAACTCAATGTGTCCAAAATCATGATAAATATACGTAGAAGCCTAATGAATAATAATAAAATTTTAATTGTTAGTTGAATTTTAAAAAATGACCGATTTTTTAGAAGATTTTTAAATGTTAACGAAATTACGAATTTTATCAAAATCAGATTTGGAATGAACACCTCTAACTATAATTGAAACAATTTTTTTTTTGTCTTACTAAAGTTAGCGAAATCGAGTGTCGGAAGTTGTATATGTATTAGTCAAGTTACCTTAATTTTTCTATTTCTTATGCCCGGTTTCACAAAAGAACCAATCTCCAGTTAAATAATATTTCATTAATTTTTTTAAGTCGTTTAATTACACCTCAGTTAGTTCAAAGTCAGTTTCTCATATTTTTCGTCATTCTTATTTTGTAAATGACAGACGACTGCAACAAATTGGAAGGGCCCAAAGTGTAACTAGCATTTTTTTTAAATATTGTTGTTTTTTTTTTTTTTTATATATATACATATTTTAATTGGGTGCAGAGCGGACTTATTAACGGTCCTAGCTCCTTGTAACTGTCAGAGCTTCTGCACCCAATGCGCGATCCTTCAAGTAAAGATTAATAGCTACCTTAAATTTATTCATTTTGTATTCCTCCGGAAATTTGAAGTGTATTAGCGAATTCCACTTTTTTGATGTTCGATATACAAATTCGCGCTTAATTTCTTCAGTTCGAGGTTTCGGGAGCTTCACCGTAAACCTATGTGCATTGGTTGTTCCTCTTGTTACTCTTGTTGTTGTAACGAATGGTGGTATTTTCTCCGATAGTTCTGCAGAACATTTACCATGTAAGCATCTGTAGAAGACGCAGAGTTCTGCAACATCTCTGCGATGCTGTAAGCTGTCTAGTTCTTGGGTAAGTCTGGGATTCCGTATTATTCGGATAGCGCGGCGTTGAACCCTGTCCAATAACTGGAGGGTGGTACCAGACGCACCTCCCCAAACTTGACAGCAATACTCTATACATGGTCGGATGAAGGTTTTATATATCTGGAGAACTTGATGCGATTTAAAAAACCTTCTGCATCTATTTAGGAACCCGAGTTTTTTTGAAGCTGATTTAGCCAATGCAACAATGTGTTCATTCCATTTGAGTTTGTTACTTATTTGAACACCAAGCAGTCGAATTGAGTCGCAACCCACAAGGATATGGTTTTTTACCACAAATGGGTAGTCGTTGCGACTTTTTTTACGTGAAAATGTGCATATTTGTGTCTTTTTCTCGTTAAATTGCACTAAGTTGTTGTTACCCCACTCAAATATTGTACTTAAATCGGAATTAAGAGAAGTTACGACTTCTGACCGTTTATTATTTAAACCTGTAATGCTAGGCTCCGCCTCGAATGAAATAGAAGAATGCAATGTGGCATCATCTGCAAAGCTATGGATAGGGTTTACAGTGCTATCCAGCAAATCGTTGATGTATAGCAAAAACAGGGTCGGTGACAAAGGTGATCCCTGAGGGACTCCGGCATTTGGGGAGTGCGTCGATGATGATCTCCCATTAAGTACGACGCTGATTTTTCGGTCATTGAGATAGCTTTTAATCCACCTGGTGGTCATCGAGTCCAGCCCGTATGCCACAAGTTTACAAATAAGATTCTCATGCCATACCTTATCAAAAGCCTTGGATATATCCAAAGCGATTGCAAAGGCCTCTCTATGGTGTTCTATGTTCTATTCATTCCATGTAAGACGGTGTCAGTAAAACTGGAAACGGCGTCGTCTATGTTGTTGTTATGTAGGCAATGGCGTTCCCAAGGGAAGTGTTGAAAAAATGACCGTAAACCATCAAAATCAGCCTTGTTAAAATGCCAAAGACGCCTTGGCTGCTGCCTAAATTCTGGTGGTGTTTCGACAGATATTTTTGTGGTTATTAAGTTATGGTCAGAATTTCCAATTCCAGTTTCGACATGGGCCTCCATGGAATGAGGGATTGATGTCAGACAGAGATCCAGAATATGAACTCCTCTAGAATTTTGGTATTCAAATGTGGACTCACTAACAATCTGTGTGAGGTTATGCGAAACGGCAAGCCATTCCGCATGGCACCCAGCGACATGTTGTTTGACTATAAAGATTTTATTTGTAATTTGGCTGATATAATTTGACTTGGATCGACTTAATATTGAATATATGCATACAGCTGATGTGACTTTGGAAATTAGTGTGTAAAACAAAACCACAAAAAAAAAAAGAAGAAAACTTGAGTTTCTCCTCACATCAAAACTGAGAATTAGACAAAATTGTTGCAACGTCTGTTAATTTAAAAACTACAAAGAATAGACATACATCTTTAAACTAAACTGCGTTTTAGAAACAAAAACTATCAAGTATGAAATATTTTTAGAAGTGGGGGGATCTCAATGATGTTTAAATAGGTCAGAATCTAGGTATCAACACTTATTTGTCATAAAACATTAAAATTTTGAGCCGGGTGTGATCTGGAATGGAGAATAATCTTACTTGTGCCTTATTTACAATTAGCCAATTTTTGATTAAAGATTAAATTAATTTAATATAAGTTCTTCAGCTTTCAGAAAAAATTTAATAGGGAGGAAGAAATCCAACATAATTTTCGGAAGACATTTTAAAATTATATTATAAAAGTGGAAACTCAAATAAAAAAAAAATACCATTTTCTCAAAATTGCTTACCAAATGAAACCACATAAACTTTTGCGATTTTTGTTGTTCAGTCAATCGATGCACCATAAATTTATATAATTTTGTTTTAAGAAAAAGTATTATATATTTTAATAACTTACTAATGCGATTTTATATTTAATTAAAATGTCGATTTTTAATATTAAAAAATAATTGTTTAATTTAAATTTATTTTTCTTTAATTTTTAAATCTTTCAAAAAATAGATATTTATTTATGTTATTTTTATAAACATACACGAATATATATATATATATATATATATATATATATATATATATATATATATATATATATATATATCGTTCATTGGATGCAAGAAAACGATAAGTACTCCTTCTCGCGTTATTGCATGATTGCACTTCTAAAATCTGCGCAAGGTGCTTTATCGTTCTATCCAACCAGTTCACTTCTCCAAGTCCTCCTGCATGAGATATTCGATTATAAACATTTCTACAAGGGAGTTTTTCCACTTATCGTTTTCTGCACGCGGTGAGCTTTATATATAGCATTATTTTCATTTTAATATATAATGTTAAATATTTAATACATTTAAAATATTATAAATAATTAATGTGTAAATATATTTGCAGCATGCCAAATTATCATTTTTTGTAGTTGATTCTATTCGATTTACTAATTAAATCGATTATATTTGGGCATAATTACTAAAGACAGACAGAAAGAGAGAGAGAGAGAGAGAGAGAGAAATAGATAGATATAATATATCGATACTTTAAAAGCACACACAATAAAAGTCGCGTTTTCCATGAGAACTGCACTAGAACTCGATTAACTTTATATTACTTTTATTCTAAGTAAACCGAAAAAAAAAAAATTCTTAAAGCGCCAATATGTAGTGTATTTGACATAAACACACATTTTAAGTTTAAAAATTTCCCCCGTCAGTTATTTCATCAATATTTTCTTATTTCTTGCTGACGTCATAATACGCAACTACACTCGATAAATTCATGGGTTTATCAAGTGCAACTAAAAAATTAGCTAGAATTGTAATTATTTAATCTGTAACAACTTAAAATGTGTATTTATGTTAAATGCACTACATATTAGCACTTTAGGAATTTTATTTTTTTTCTGTTTACATCGAATAAAAGGAATTTAAAATTTATCGAGTTCTAGTGCAGTTCTCATGGAAAACACGACTAAATATAAAATTAAGATGTCAGAAAGGTGTCCTTTATCATTTATAGTTCAGTTTTCTGGTACTACAGTCTTTTAGAACACTATTTCCAAGGACATTGAGTGAAAATTTAAATGGATATTGAATAAAAAATTCAATGTTTATTTTAATTTATAGACATTGTTGTGGAAATTCAAACTATCGACATAGCACCTGTGCGCTTTAAGGTATCGATATGAAAATCAAAAATAAACAAATTAAACAATATGAAAACGTAATGAGTGCGAATGAATTTTCGGTTAGATAAATACTATATATGAATGGAAATGAAATGTGATTTGTTTTTTTTTGTTTAGGCCTCATTTTTTTACACAATAATTTTTCAAATCTAATTATAGTTAATTTTTCTTTTCTCGAATATATTTAATTTATCTAAAATTATTAATAAAAATTAAATTAATGGATATTTTTTGAGTTGTTTTGATTATAATTTATTTGGCCTATATATATATATATATATATATATATATATATATATATATATATATATATATATATATATATATATATATATATATATATATATAACCTTTTACAAATCAAATTCAACCTTTTACAAATCAAATTCAACCTTTTACAAATCAAATTCAACCTTTTACAAATCAAATTCAACCTTTTACAAATCAAATTCATCAAACATCGAAATTCAAATGTTTTATTTATCATAATTCACAATAATAGGACTAAATTGAGATACCACATTTCTTGGATTCTAAGACATACTTTTTAGTACGTTTTAGGGTTCTTAAAAACTGGGTAAGAATCGAGGGCGTCTTCAAAAATGTATGCAAAACTTATTGGATATTATCCGGCAGTCCGTAGAAACCATAACATCCACCGACTGCAACAACTATTATTTGGATATGTCGACGGCATAGGCGGCGGCGACAAGACATACACTGGTGGTATTATAATTAAGCCACAATTAGTAGAACACATATTTTGACCTTAAAGTAAGATTTTATTTGAGTTTTTTTTTTTTAAATTTTTTTTAAATTTATTTTAAATAATTCAAAGGTATATAAATAAATGAAGTTTTATAATTCATAGATTGACAATCACAATTGTCAAATTAAAAAAAAATACAAAAATAGAAGTAGTGGTAGGTTTGACTGGCATTTTAATTAAGCCAATTACTTATAAAAATAAATAATTTAGAAAAAATTCAATATTTGGTTGAGAAACGAGGATGGGAGTCACGTTGGGCTAGTGTTGTATTCTTCTAAACCTCTTGAATTTGGGCCTATAAATATTCTGTTTGTCGGTTTCCTTAGTGAGACTTCTCATTTAGCATTTCCCCATAGATGCTCGGTTCTTTTTTGCCATTCTAAATAAGCCGTTCATACTTTTAGATTATATTTGTACCGTAGCGAAAGACCGTATAGTCATCTAAATTCTAATCGAGTATTTTGATATATTTAAGGACTTCCCTAATTCCATCGATTTTGATGATAGGCCAACTCCCCGAGAAGTAAACCATCCCCAAACCATTACTGATGCACTGCTATGATTCGTTATTGGATTTACTCTCATCCCTCCAAATTATTAAATTATAGGCCCTAGGTTTTGCTAAATACTTTTTAGCAGAAGCAATTCTTTTGGCTACGTTCCGGTTGCTTAATCGTGATTTCCTTGGGAACCGTTCATAATGCCGCGTTTTAAAATGTCGCGTTTTAAAATACCGCGTTTCAAAATGCCGCGTGGTACAAAATGTCGCGTTTTAAAATGTCGCGTTCCAAAATGCCGCGAGGTACAAAATGTCGCGTGGTACAAAATGTCGCGTTTTAAAATGTCGCGTTTCAAAATGCAGCGAGGTAAAAAATGTCGCGTGGTACAAAATGTCGCGTTTTAAAATGTCGCGTTTCAAAATGCCGCATTGTTCAAAACACGCGTGGTACAAAATGACGCGTTTTAAAATGACGCGTTTTGAAAAATCCCGTATAAATCAATACAATATGATGTGAAATAATAAATAATTTAATAAAAATTATTTGAAACAAGCAAATTGTGTTTAAACATATAGTAAAATTTTCCTTCACTGAATGGAAATTATTTATAAATGTAATTTTATGTAATTATAAAGTGGGTCTAAGAAAAAGAACGCAAATGTTGAAATTTATTAGAATATTCATTCACTAAAATGTTAAAGTTAAGTCCTTATATATTTTCGACGATTTTTTATCGACATTTTAAAACGCGACATTTTGTAACACGCGACATTTTGTACGTCGCGGCATTGTGAAACGCGACATTTTAAAACGCGTCTTTTTGTATCACGCGAAATTTTGTACCTCGCGGCATTTTGAAACGCGACATTTTAAGACGCGACATTTTGTACCACGCGACATTTTGTACCTCGCGGCATTTTGAAACGCGACATTTTAAAACGCGACATTTTAAAACGCGGTATTTTGACCCGGACCCGATTTCCTTACACTACATTAGATTTAAGGGTAGGTCAGTACATACTGAAAAACTTAAATTATTGTGAATTATAATAAATAAAACGTTTGAATTTCGAAGTATAATGAATTTGATTTGCAGAAGGTTGAATTTGTAGTTCAATTCATATATATATATATATCTTAATATATATATATATATATATATATATATATATATATATATATATATATATATCCATCCCAGTACCTATAGTACAAACGAATAGGCCATGCTGCTGGGTTACTTTCAAGAAAAAAAAGTCCACTAGGCGTATATCCGGAAATAATCCGCTATTTACTTAAATTACACACATACATTTTTAAAGATAATGAGTTTTTCTTTCTAATTTTATAAGTAACAGTACCAGACATAGTAATTTTCATAAAGAAACCCTAGGTAGAGTTCAAAAAATTGTGTAAAAAATTAGAAATTTTTTCATTTAACTAAATTTTTCTAGTCACAGTTACATTATTACACAGAATTTAAAATAAAATAAAGGAACCTGCTTAAAACTGAATGATTTCCTTATTGTTTAAACGAAAACTGGTAATGGTCGTTCCGATTTTATTTTTTTAAACATACATACATCGCATGAAAAGAATACGATGTACATTTTAACAAAGTAGTGTTTTTAATAATAATACCGAGTTGTACATTCGAAGAATTAGGGGTTATTCATGAGCGGCAGTTCAGAAGTATGTAAGACGCTACAAAATCATTCAATAACGCAGAGGATCAATTCGATTTTAATCTATCAAAAAACAATTTTCAAAAAAATTTGAAAACCAATTTTTTAAATTTATGATTAATTTTTCTGACAGCTTCAACTTTGAAGAATATCATTTTAATTTTTTTTTTTAAATTTTGACTTAATTTTATAATTTTCTAAATTTCTTTTTGTTTTATTAATTTTAAATTTTAATAGTTAATGATTATTTTTTTTTTTATGAAATTATAAATATTAATGACAAAATCGATTTCTTTACTTATAAATAAATAAATAGACGTTATCCAAGCATTATGATAGTGAAAGTTCAACATAGCAGCGCGCATAAATCATGTTGTCAGAGATGGAACAATTAGCACGAGGCGCGTTTTACTAAGAATCTGAATAAATAAAAATAAAGCTTGAAGAATTTTACGGAAAAACCACCAACATCCTTCTTTCCATTACACTCCAGTTTAAGAGCTATTTGGTTTAACAAGCTAATTTTTGCCATTTGCTGATGAACAACGACGTTTTAGCGTTAATGTCTGGTGTGGTATAATTGGAAACACTCTAATTGGATTAATGTTTCTGCAAAACATAAAAAAAAAAAAAAAACACCTCCCTTAGTCTTAGAAGACGAGGTTGTTCTTAGTATCAGAAATAATTTATACCAGCAGGATGCAATGGTTAAATCAATACTATCCTAAGAAATGGATTGGACAAAACGGGCCTATAACTTGGCCGCAAAGCTCTCCAGATCTAAAGCCATTCGATTTCTATGTTTGGGGAAAGTAAATGATGTTTTGTTTATCATATCTGTGTATTGAAATGTTGATATCTCAAAAACTATGCGTCGCAACGACAAAAACAGGATAATGCTTTAGTAGATTTCCTAGTAAAATGAAATTCAGTTTAATTAATGACAAGTTTTCTAATTTGTCCCATACATTTTTAAGTTTCATCGCAGTTTTATTTATGGAAAATATTATACATTTCACTTTTAATCACACAAATGAAAAGAGGAACTCAATATCGTTAAAATTATATAATAACAATTTAGTTCTTTAAATTTTTAAAAAATATATTAGCATTTACATGATTTAAGATAAAGTGGTGCACTAAAATTTTTTAAGTTTGCAAATTAAGTAGGTAACGATTCATTTCCGGTCGTATCCGTAGTGGATTCTATTTTTTTCATAAAATTGATCCAGCGCGCGCCCTGTTATATATGTATTGATATATCTGTTGTCACAAGATATAATAGCTTAAGTCAAATTTAGAGAAGTTATAGGAAAAATAGAAAACATTGAATATTGAAAATAATTTTTGTTTTAAGTTGATTTAACCGATTTTGCCTTGTGACCACAGATATATATATATATATATATATATGCGTCTTCTCTATGTATAAAACTATTCGATTTTATGTGTTAAATGTTATTTATGGAAGACATTTAATATTATGTAATATTATTAGATATTAATTATTATTTAATTTTAATTATGTAAATCGAAAATCTCGTTGTATGTAATTTTTAATTTTTATATAGACTATTTGAAATAAGGATTTTTAAATGTGAATTCCCGTGCTTTACCTAATTTTATTTTATATTTTTTAATGTTATAGATTTATATAAAATAAAAATCTAACCGAAATGTTCAATTTTTTATTTTTTTAATAATAAAAAAATAATTATATTATTTCGAAATGTGCGCTTCAATATTTTTACTTTTTGGAAATTACCTACTAATAAAATTAAATGATTTATGTAAATAATGTTGCTACTTAGGATTCGAACTCGATGGCGGCTGATCCTTTCATTTGCACATTTTTTTTTTTTTTTTTTTTTTAATTAAAATTTTTTTCGTATTTTACAATATAAATGTTATTAACGCTCACTACTCTATACCACTGGGGTACCAAAGAATAAACGTAATAAATTAACATCTTCAGACTATATTATATCAATAAAATTCGGAACATAATATTAATTTTATTACGAATTATTATTATAGGGAATGTATTTTGAGTCAAAAGAATGAAAATTGAGTCAGATTTGCAAAATAAGTTTTACAAGCTTATGTGCGTATGTATTTTGGAATATTGAATAAATTTAAAAGAATATTGAATCGTATATGTAAAATTTTCACCGAAATAAGTATAACATAATTGTTGCCCTAGTGATAAGAGAGTGAGTTACTATTACCTACATATTTTGTTTTTATTATTAAATGAGAATAAGCGCCAAAATAAAAAATAAATTAATTAACGTAACATAACAACATTCATACAATCATAAAATATATACTGGGACAATTAAATATATACTTTTAATTTAATTCATTATTTACGTCTAAGTACAACCTCTTTATTATATTATTAATAATTTTAATAAGTTTTTTTTATTAATTAAAGACCAAAATATTCAATATTTTTTTTTTTACAAGGAGGATAGTTAGGTCTACTTCTAGTGAGTTCTGGAAAATCTATATTTGGTAGTTTTTTTTTTTTTTTTATTTAATATAATTAAATAATGGTCGGGACTAATTAATTATATTACTTTTTTTTAGTAATTAGTCAACTAAATAGTAATAGTAGTATTGTTAGTAGTAGTAAAAAAGTCTGGTATATATAATAAAGTTTTATTTATTAAAAAAAAAAAAAAATATATATAATTATAAATTCTAACAAAATAATATTATTATTTAATAAAACAAAATTTAAAATAAAAAATAATAATATATAATTATAAATTGTAATATGCGAGGAATGTGTGTATTTCAAATCGACTTTTATTTTTCATGATTATTTTTTTTTTTTTTTTTTTTTTTTAAATAAGGTCTGGTGGGATTCAGGGTGTTCAAAATCGTTTAAATTTTATAAATTAAATACTAGAAAAATAATAATAAAATAATATAAAAAAAAAAAAAAATACTGGTCATTTTAATTAATTTTTTGTTATAACTCAAACCGAAAAAAATTAGAATAGATTTTGGTATGTGTATTTGTGTATATGTAAACATGAGTGTCCTAATTAAACATTTGAAATTCTATTTACAGATTTTTTTTATCTAATTTTATTTATGGTGGGAAGTTTTGGTATAACTAGTATAATTATCTTAAAATATTATATTCGCTTAAAAAATAATTTTGTTTAATTAATAAATTAAAAACCGGGAAATGTAAAAAACAATCGTGTTGCATTATTATTGCTCATGAATAAAATAACAAAACAAATAAAATAAAAAAAATTAAAAAGAGGCCACACAAAATCATTACTATTTTTTTTTTTTAGCTATTTTTATTACACACAAAATAAATATTTATTTTTAATAAAAAATAAAATCAGTCAATATAAATAATAGTATGTATATTAATAAAATGTATGAAAATTTAAATAATACCTTCAATTAAACACAAATTTAAAATTAAAAAAAAAAAAATTAAATATAATCCACGATTTAAAAATAAATATAACACTAATAAAATAAATTTAAAATTATAAAAGAATAACGATATGTATTTTTTTTTTTTTATTTTTTAAAATATTTTTTTTTTTTTTTTAAATTATTATCTTTAGTTTCATTTATTATTATTTTTGTTTCATTA
Organism: Tipula vernalis; assembly: GCA_958295665.1. Taxonomy (NCBI): domain Eukaryota; kingdom Metazoa; phylum Arthropoda; class Insecta; order Diptera; family Tipulidae; genus Tipula; species Tipula vernalis. The sequence goes on from OY282561.1 coordinate 1,371,844, forward strand.
TTTAATATTTACTAATATATTTAAGTATGTTATATAGTTATTTATAGATCAATTAAATTTTGGAATTCACTTAAATAATATTAATTTAAACAAAAAAGGGTATTTTAAGTTTTACTTAAAGAATTTCTTTTAATTAATATAAATATGGTTTAAGTACGACATGTGCGCTCGAAAGTCGCCCAAGCGCGCAGTATTGTGTTAAAAAATAAAAATAAAAAACTTAAAAAAAAAACAATAAACATAAAACAAAGAAAACTGAAAAATTTTGAACAGAAAAATGGCAGTATTACTTCACAGCCAACGCATTTTTTTAATTTTTCATATTTTATTATAATATATTTTTATGTTTTATGTATTTTATATATCAACGAATCCAATCCAAGGGCTAAGGAACGAAGCCCTAAAATATATTTTTTTTTTTTAAAGAAAGAGCAAATTTGAGTGATTTGCTCAGTTTCCACAATTCCTTATCCCTTTTGTTTTAATATTTATTTATTTTTTTTTATTAAAAATTCGGTTGATATATATTTATATTACTTCGAATAAATTATATATATATATATATATATATATATATATATATATATATATATATATATATATATATATATATATATATATATATATATATATATATATATATATTATATACACATTATTATTATATAAAATTCACAAATAAATATAATTTATTTTTTAAATTTAATTCATTATAAATTATTATTCTTATATATATATATGTATATATTTTATATTATTTTAAATTAATTAATTTCCACTGTCTTGATTTATTAATTTGTTTTGTTTAATTCATTTAAATATAATTTAATTTATATAACCAAAAAAAAAATATATTATTTTTTTTTATATAACGAGAAATAAAATATTTTTAAATAATATAAGTAACAAAGATAATTTATAAATTTTAAAAAAATTATAAAATAAAAAAAAAATTAATTAATTTAAAAGAAAATAGGTGGATTATCCGTTAGACCCGCGCGCGCATAAAATTTGTTTATATATATATATATATATATATATATATATATATATATATATATATATATATATATATATATATATATATATATATATATATATATATATATATATATATATATATATATATATATATATATATTAATAGTTTCTAAATGTATCGGATTAATTTTTTAGCGGGATAAGTTAATTAAAATGAGATTCAAAACGTTAATAATTAAAATTTTATTTTTTAAATATAAAATTACTCATAATTTTTGATTTGAAACCATTTTACTTTTCATTTTTTTTTTTACTGATTCATGATTAGACGTGTTCAGAGACTACTTAGTCTCGCGAAAAGGTGCTTCTATATAGAAAAAAAAAAAAACGTTTGTACACACCATAATGCCGTATAGTCAATTTAGTTTCAATTCAATTTTTATGTTCAAACGACCCACGTGATTTGTTTAATATTATAATATTTATATTTGATTAAAACTATATAAAAAAAAAAATGGTGGCTAATATAATTCGCAGTAATTTAATAATATAAGTCTAATATAGACATTTTTTTTTGTTTCTTTTGTTTAATTCAATAAAATTTAAAACTAAAATTAATAAAAATAAGTATTTATTGTATAAAAATTATAATTTATTAAAATAAATATATAAAATCGCGTGGTGTGCGTATTATTTAATTTTTTTTAGGTTACGTTAGAATTTATGTTTTGGTGTAGTTTAAAAATAAAAAAAATAAAAAAAGTTTTTTTTTTTTTTTTTTTTTTTTTAACCCAAAATTCGAATTGCTTGTACCACGGTTTGACTACAGACGGGACATATAGCTTCACCGGAGAGACAAATACGATTTGCACAGTCTAAGCAAAATAAATTATGACCACATGGTACTAGAGCTGCGGTTACTTCTTTATCACCGCATACAAGACATTCGCGTTTACCTGATTGTCCGCCAAGTAATGAATCGGTTGGACTGGCTGATGCTGATGGTGATGAACGTGAACCAAGTAATGTCGGCGTTGTCATTGACCATATATTTGGTGATTCACCGATACCTTCATCCAAGTCTAAATTTTCGCCGCCTAAACTTTTCCAAATACTAATTAATTCGGGACGCGTCATTAAAGCACATTTCGATGATGTGGACGATGCTGACGAACAATTACTGCTTGTGTTTGGCTCTAAATATCCTAATAGCGAGCTAAGACCATTTTTATATAGCGATGCGAGTAATTCAGGCCCAGTTTCTTCCGATAAAATACCACCCAATCCATTTTGTGCTAGAGCTTGAGCAGCTTGGGCTGCTTGGCCGGTACGCATTTCAATATGGGCTTTAATTTGTCGTTCGGCAATTTCAACATTCTCGGGTTGGCCGGTTACTTCGAATACGGGTTCACGATCACGTGATGGTGTTACAATATACGTATCAGTTTGCTGTTGTATATGTTTTATGGTAGCGCCTTTTGGGCCAACAACTAAACCGACAACGCGGTATGGTACACGAACCTGCGATGTTATTTGACCTGGGACAGCAGGAGGGCCTGGTGGAGTACCCTTACCACCTAAACCGCTTAATGTTGGTTTACGTGATGCCCGAATTAAACTGAAATGCTCAGCAGCCGATAAAATTTCCAATTTTGCTTTGGCAACATCTTCTTTGCGACCGGTTACGACAAATACGGGTTCTTCGCCACGGACTGGAGTTTTTATATACGTATTTGTTTTAGCGCGTAATGCTTTAATTTTACATCCTGGAATAACCAAAAAAAAAAAAAAAAAAAAAAAAAATTGTTTGCTTAATAAAACTAATGATGGTCGTTTGTGGAAAGGGGGTTAAAAATGTAGCTAAGGTTTTAAATTTTGTTGATGGGCGCCCAACGTAGAGTTAACATTTTAAAATTATTCTGTTGTGAATTTCGAATCCTCACGTAATTTTAATTTTTCACCCTTTTTCCCTTTTAAAACAAAAACTTTTATTTATTCGGTATAAACACTTTATCCAACCACACCCAAATAATTTCAATTTCATCCCCTTTTTATAAACTTAATATAAATGAATGAGTAGAGCCGGTAACAACAAAACGTAGACCCATCATTTTCATATAGTATATAAAATAAACACTACTAATACAAAATTGGGCATGCGCTTATTCTGTGCTGGTACAAATAAATGAAAGTTTTCGTTTTTCTTTTTTGTATTGGGGAAAAATACGGAAGCCAGTGAAAAAACGAGAAAAGGATGAGAAAATCAATAGTTTTTTTTTAACGCATTGCGTTACTTTTATCTTAATATACTCAAATGTATAATACTACTCTACTATAAAGCAATTTTGACGTTAGTTTTCTAGAGGGAAACAATACATTTATTATTATATGCATTACTTTACCAGTTAAAAATATAACCGATTTAAAAACGTATGAAATTGAGTGCAAAATACCCCAATTAACACACAAAAACATAAAGTTCAATAACATTTTAAGAAGAAATACATAAACATTAGGGATGAAAAAGCGCATGATTGCGGGAAAAAGTTTTTCTTGCCGAATTTCGAGATAAATTTCATTCACTATATATGTATATATTTATATATATACTATATATTCTAGACATTATCGATTCATGTTATTTTTCATGCTTTTATACATTACATGTAAGTAGATATATATAGACAACTGGGGCTCATGGTACGCCCTTGCACTAAAGAATATATATATATATATATATATATATATATATATATATATATATATACATACACTACTTATAATGGATAGTTTTCAAAGTAGAAATCTTTCGACTCTTATTTTTAAAATTCTATCTATACTTATACAGTTTAATTTATGAACGATGAACTTTTCTCTCACTATTTTCTAAATTTTCTTAAAACATACCGAAATTTTCCTTGTGTTTTTCTACTCTACTATACTAAGAAGACCAAAAATAAAATGAAAAGAATTTATTGAAAAAAAAAAAAAACAAAAAAAGATAATTTAGAAACTAAAATTAGTTGCAAATAGTTTTTTTATTCGTTTCGTTTCGTATTTTTAGTTATTTTGGTGGTTACTGTACTTTAGATAGATCTTTCAAACTTAAACAAAGATATACTACATATACAATTTAAAAGAAGTGAAGTTAACAATTAAAGACGGTGTACAACAACAAACCGCATCAAATCCATTTTGTTTTCAAGGTCTAAGCATCGGTTACTGACTTTATATTAACCATATGTATGATAGACGAGAAATAATAATAAAGTCTTCTTCAGATTCATTTTGCTGTGTATATTCTGTCGTGTTTGATATTAAGTCGCCGTCTTTCCAGTAAAAGAAGAGTAATGAATCACATACTATAGACAGACGACCACAAACATAGAAAATTCACATATGGCATACAAATTGCTGTATTATAAAAAAATATGCGAGGATTGGATTGCTCTTTCTCTTTAGAATCAATTTGATTACAAGATAAATCGTTTTATGTATACACCACTCAGACTCAGTAGGTAAAATATTTGATTGAGGAAATTTCAATTAATAAAATTTTGTTTCCGTTTTTCTCGTTTACTCTCAGTAAGTATGTATATTAAATACATAGTTATATATATATATATATATATATATATATATATATATATATATATATATATATATATATATATATATATATATATATATATATATATATATATACGTATGTATATAGAACCCCTAGTATTTAAAACGACAAGAAATATTTTTTTAAAATAGGTTTTCCAGGTGATACCCAAACAAAACCCATTTCATTATTTATATTGTTTATGTACAAATACATGTGCGTAGAATTAGAGGGACAGCTGCAGTGCTTAATTGCGCCAAAAACTCTCATCGTTTATATATGTATTCCTTAATTTCTTGAAATGTTCCAATAACTAACATACATTTCAAAGATGGAATATTCTTCATAATTTTTAAATCCTATGCTATATATATATATATATATATATATATATATATATATATATATATATATATATATATATATATATATATATATATATATATATATATATATATATATATATATATATATATATATATATATATATATATAGATTTAAAAAATCTTATCTAATCTTTCTTAAAAACAAATCGCCAAATATCGATAAGTTTATATTACAAAAAATGTCTAGTAACTTTAAATCATGTTATACGATAAAAAAAAAATATTTTGATCAAATCGCGATCTACTTGATAACATTTGTATAATATGATGAAGAAAACAAAGGATTTCTTAAGAGTACACAAACAGATACAGACACACACACATACACATCTTCGAGCTATATGTGTAATTTGATGTCCAGACGATTTATTCTTCTTAAACTCTGAATAAGAAATCGCGAACAAAATATATGTATACAAGATTTCTCATCTTCCATCATGTTCGGTTCGATTTTATATTTTCAATTATATTTTTCATTTCTTAGTATGTTTATTATATAGGTAAGGTATACACAGATAGATTATATTCGTATTTCCCTATAATTTAAGCAGCGAGTTAGCTGCTTACCGAATATTTTGTCTTTCTTTGGTGCAAGCAAGGCATAAAAAACACACAGGAACGCACAAAGAAAAGGAGGAGAGCAAAATAATGAAAAATGAATTAGATTTATGTGTGTATGTTTATGTGTGTGTATGTGCGTATGTATGTGCACGAAGTTTGGTTTGGATACGTTTTTACGCACAAGAGACATTACGTACGATGCCTAATTTAAAATATTTTATTTTTAAATAATTCAACAAAAAGGGAACCAAAATAAAAGTCTTACCTTGTCGTCCTACAATTTCAGCCACATGCTCCGAACTCGGAACCGGTACACATTCAGTCATATTTTGTGATTTTTTCGAGCGTTCATCAATCGATGGGAGTAACGATGAAAATCCAGAACCGCCAATTAAATTATTATTATGATTTCCAATTGGGCTGTTTAAAGCGGATGTCGTTTGAACACCACCATTATTAACGTTGTGGTGATGATGATGATGATGATGTTGTCCATTTACGATCACATTCATATCCATTGAATTTAATGGATCGGATAGTCCTAACATTGATAATTCGAATGCTAATTGTAACGCACGCTGATCTTCCACCATACTACTATTATTATTATTTGTTTGATGTGACTGAACAACGGATGATACCGCAGACGATGAGGATGATGGTGCTGTTGATAAATTCGCCGTTGTATTATGTTGTCCACTACCGACTACACTACGTTCTAATTCCGCGAATAGTGTTGACATTTTTTTTTTTCGGTTATGGGTTTTTTAATAATTTATAATAATATAATTATAACGAAATAATTACGTTACTATTTCTATACTAATACAAATATTTTAATCACACAAAAAAAAAATCAGTCTTTTTCCTATTTAATTTTCCTTTTTTAATCTTTAATTTTTTATTTATTTATATTTTTTTTAAATTAACGGTTTTTTTTATAAAATCACATCACTCTTTTATACAGAATTTCTTTTTTTATTTATTTTTATTAAAAATAAAATCGAATTTAATTAAAATTAGTTTATGTAACTTAAATAGCTATTTATTTTATTATAATATAATTAAAGAGATATAACGGTACGATTTGTTTTTTTTTTTTAAATTTAACAACAATTATTTTAGTTTTTTAACTGTATGTATTAATATTTTATGCGATCAAATATAATAGAATTAATTTAATGTTTTCGATACGACGGTTTTCTGTAGACTAAAAATTTACATTTAACAAATCGGCATGGATGGTTTATCGACAAAAGCGACATAAAAAAAGGTTCTTTCATTCTTTGTCATTACAAAAAAAAAAAAAAAAAAAAAATCAACAAAGTTTGCTCTAAGTATTTGTGTTCACTCTCGCCTCTATGTATTTTCGCCGGATGCATATGTGGTAGTTATACACAAAACATTTTAGATACATTTGTTTTTATTTTTTATTCCCGTGGTGTATTACCTTATATACAACACTTTATATAATGTACTGAGTACAAGTAGACATCAATATGTACGATATGGATCAAAACAGCATTCAAAACTTTCAAGTAACACTTACACTAGGAAGCGCACCCAAGTTTGCATTTTATATAAATTATTAAGAAAGTGGTTCAGTATTGTGTAAGAAACTCGGCAAAAAATACCCTAGTGTAGAAAAAATACCTTGTGAATTAGGAAATATACAGCATTGAGTTTCTAACTAATTAACTTTTGCGTATTTTCTGTTAAATTTTCTATTAATACATTTTGATTATTCCAATTTTTAAGGTAATATCAATCAGAATAAGATACCATATTCTCTTAAAAAGTGAAATGAATAATACACTTTCAGATAGAAAATTTAAAAACTAAATGCGCCAGCGTTTTTTATAAGTTTAATTTAAATTTGGTATTTTGATCCCTGTGGCCCTATTCTGGCTATTCCCTGGGAATTGGGAATTGAACTATTTTGACAGTATTCTAGCAGTTTGGAATTATTTTTTCCAAAAGTGTATTCTGGAGATTGGGAATTTTTAATGTAGGGAAAACAAAATTCCATTTTATGTAAGTTTTGACATTTATTTTTCCCATTTTTTTTTTTTGGGAATTAGAAGAAACTGTTTGTTTTGTGAATTTTCAATATTTTATTTACAACGTAGTATCGGTAAAGATTTTATTAATACAATTTTTAAATAATGGCGGCTGCAAAATTTGAAATAGTGGTTGTTCCCATTGGATGATTCCCAATTATGCCAGAATACACTTTTGGGAATTGGGGAATAAAAAATTGGGAATTATTGAAGTTAGGAAATATAGCAATATTTTTCCCAATTCCCAATCCCCAGGGAATAGCCAGAATAGGGCCACTGTTGTATATCGCGCTTTACTAAGGTAACATGTATTTTTTTTTGTTTAACACATCTACAAAGTTAATTGTACGAGCATTTTGTGGATGACTCTATACATACACATAATTTAAATTCAACTTTATATAAATATATATATATAAATATAGGTATATATTTATATAAATATATATATATTTATATATGTATATATATATACATATATATATATATATATATATTTATATACATATATATTGACATAAAATTGCAGGTATATTCTAAATTATAAACTGAAGATAAATAAATAATGGCCAAACACGTGTTTTTTTTTTATTTTGTGATTATTGCGGTGAAGCAACGCGCGAATTATTGCAATACATAGTGATAATGATATGAAATAAAGGAAGCTTCCATTACACATGAGGTGCGAATCGCCTGCAAATTGAACAATATACGATTGATTCAAAATGGTACGCATGCCTAATAAAAGGATATAAATTTTCCTTTTTATATTTTCGTAATTTCCACCCTCTTTTTATTTCTTGGATACTATGTGCATATCGGATACATAACATATATTATTTGTGTATATAATGTACTGCATTTACGTTATATGAATATACTTATTTATTTATAAATAGTATGCAAAGTGTGACGGTTCAATTGGTCATGGTATACCAGCCTAAATGCCATCCTCACCTGCTCTTGATGTACAGCTGTTGTTCAATACATACTAAAGATGTTTTCAAATTATCTTAAAATCCAAGACTATATATTACCAACTTATTCTGGTGATAACTTTCGAAGGATCAATGACCAATATTATTATGTTACCTGATTCAAATAATATAAATAAAATCTCAGAAAACTGAAATAAATTCGGAAACTCTCGAAGTTAGATAATATCGATGTACAATGGACGACCACAAATTTACTTTATAAGCCTATTTAAGATAATGTTTGCTCTTGTGGTTAAATGATCATTTGATCGTGTACATCAGACCAGAAATTCCATTTCAAAAAACCCAAGTTTTCTATATATGGTATATTTCGCACCATCGGGATGTAATTAGAAAATTTGTGCATAGTGTACTTTATTTCTCACTTGATTATCACACCACAAATCCTATATAATCCGTTTACTTAATAAAACATTGTTTTCGGTGTATGATGATTGTGTAAAATTGTGCATTATTAAACTTACCTTGAAAATAGTTTATATTGGCCAGAATCGGCCATAGAACATCCACAATTGATCAAAATCTCGATATGGCCGATTTCCAGAAATCCCACCTTTTATTAACATTTGAATTAAAATAAAGTGCAGCTAATATTCTGGCCAAGATTCACGTTTGTGCATATTACAATTCAGCCAGAATCGGCCATAGAATATCCACAATTGATCAAAATCGCGGTTTTTCGAAGATGTGAAATGGGAGATTTTTAGAAATCCCACCTTTTATTAACATTTAGTGGATTTCTGTAAATCGTCCATATAACCTCTTAGAAAAACCACTATTTTGATCAATTGTGGATATTCTATGGCCGATTCTGGCTAAAGTGTAATATGAACAAACGTGAATCTGGGCCAGAATACTAACTACGCTTTGTTTTAATTTAAATGTTAATAAAAGGTGGAATTCCTGGAAATCGCCCATATAACATCTTCGAAAAACCGCGATTTTGATCAATTGTGGATGTTCAATGGCCGATTCTGGCCAATATAAACTATTTTCAAATTAATTTTAGTAACGCATAATTTTGCACCATCATAATATGTACACCGAAAATATGTTTTATTAGGTAAACGAAATACATGGGATTTCTGGTGTGATAATCACGTGAGAAATCCGATCCTGTTCCCTAAAGCACGCTATGAATAAATTTTCTAGTTACAGGCACAAGAGTTCACAATCCCTATCGTGCGAAATATATATAGAACACTTGGGTTTTCTAAAATGGGACTTCTGGTGTGTTGTACACCATTTGACCAGAGCTCTTTTCATTCTTATGGTAGCAACACATAAAAAATTGGGAATTACTCTAGAAATTTATTGTCCAATAAATGTTTCCTCCCAGCCAGATTCTGCCTTTTGGTGTCCAAGTGAGTTTATTGCATAGCTGTGAACTTGGTGTGGGTGAAACCAGGTAATGATGTAGTGGCGTCGAATGAGACTTGTGGGCCTCTCCGCAAGTATATTATGACGTCCACGCCAAAAGAAAGAAAACATCGAAATCATATTGTAGATTTGGCTCTTAATTTTTGTTCTTTGAAATTTGTATTGGAATTAATTAAGGTACAATAATTACACCGATTTTCGAACAGCCAGAAGCCCTAAACTTTTTTATATTTTGGAACCAGATTGAAACTGAGCTATATTTGTAGTGTAGATGAGTGTGACAATGTATTATTTGCAGAATTAAATATTAAAATATAAAGGGCTGAAACATCATGAGGTGATCAGAACTTCGGTCAATTCAACTTCCAAAACAATCCCTAACTGAACCTCTTAAGTCAATCTTCAGCTCAACCTCCAACTTAATTTAGAACTAAGCCTCCAACTCAATTGCAATCACCAAATTAACCGCCAACCCAACCCTCAACTCAATCTCCAAATCAATCCCAAATCAACTTTAAAATCAACCCTTAACCTAACCCCAAATCAACCCTTAAATAATTAACCAACCGAGCAAGTCACTCAACCCCAATGCAAGCTAACTAAACCCTAACTCAACTTAAGCTCAACTTAGCTCGAACCAAATCTCAACCGCTCGTTCAACTCGACACTTAATGTTCAACCCATTTCTAAGATCAACTTGATTCGCAAGCTACATGCTTGTATGAACTCAACTCAATCTAACCCACCACTAAACCCTAAACTCGACCTCAAATTAATCTCAAACCAAACTTATCACTCAAATCCAACTCAAATTTAATTCAAACCCTAGTCACCATCATACCATAATAGCAATGTACAGTCATAACCTTAAACAATCATTCCGTAATATCATTATTCTATTACACCATCATACCATTAAGACTCTATTCTATTAAACCATCATACAATCATATTAATGTACCATAGTAACGTTGAACCATCACACTATCATAACAATATACCATGGCTAGTTAGTATATCATACCATTAATCCACCAAACCTTCATATCATCATACCATCGTAACATCGTACCATCATATTATCATACCACCATATAATCATACCGGGCTTACTGTCAGGCCATGATATCATCATACCATTAAACCGTCATACCATCGTACTATCACATCAACATTATAGAGTAAATACCGTTATACCATCAAACGTACTATCATATTGTGACGACTATGGCCATCATATAACGGTTGGCGCCTAGTACGAAAATAAAGGTCGATGGTTCAATGCTCGTCGTAGCCCATGCTTTTATTACATTATTTATTGTGGACATCAAAACATGTTTGTACACCAACGCACAAATGCATAATGATCTAGTAAAAACAAGAGCGTCCGAGATATAGCGTACAAAGGTTTAGTGATTAATGAATAAAATGAACAACAACATAAATACATATACACGGCCCGTCAACAATAATAATGAATGATGATGATTATGACCAGCCATAAACGATGTCTCCAGATGTGATTATGGGCCATAAACAGAATACACAAGAATGAAGATGATTTATGACACACAATAAAGGTAATTTCGAGAGCAGTATCAAACTGGTATATAAACACAACCGATGGAAAGCAGGGGACAGTTTTTGATTTACTTTTTTAAATCGTAAAACAAGTGAAATAAATCTGTTGTCATAGCCCCCACCAGTGGCAAACGGACAGATTTAAAGAAGTAAAGTAAAAGCAAATATTACAGCGTATAAAAGTAAAATGGAATAAAGTCAAGCTAAGTGATATAAAAGTAGCCCACTTCGTAACAATATATACAATGAATAACATCACATGGCTCTAAATTTAAAGATCAATGAATATTTTTCAAAGCGGTTTGTTTTATTAGAAAGAGTATTGCCATTAAGTATTGAACACAATTTCATTCAAATGACTTTCACGGCTAACTTTACAGTACCCCATTCTGTCAACCGCATTATTCAGAACATTTTCGATTGTATGTGCTCATATTCCATCAATGTCAACTTCGATTTGATCTTCTGAGTTTTGGATAGTTTCTGGACGGTTATTACTATATACTTATCCTTAACAGCTCCCCACAAAAAAGTCCTTCACAAATTGATCCACAAATTGAATGTAGGCATTTCATTTTTAGTGAATTTTCCACGTAAATTTCTTACAGTTTTGGTAGAAGACTCACCAGTTTGAAAGTAAGTTTTCAATATTTAATAATTTTGTTCAAGCGTAAAGCGATTCATTTCGTAAATGTGAAACATTAAACTAATTGTACGAATGACGTAAGTGTTGCCACACTCGAAATAATCGGTAGTTGAAATTGCAAACGCTACATGAACCACCCGTTACAATAATGACAAACCATTATACCATTATATCATCACAATATCACACAATCATACCATCATATATACCATCTTACCAAGATACAACCATACCATCATACCGTCATACCATCATACCATCTTACCACTATACCATCATACCATCGTATCATCATATCATTATACCATTATACCATTGTACCATCATACCAGCATACAGGTTTTACACTTCAAATTGAACCTTTTACATTGCAAATTGAACCTTTCGCATTTCAAATTGAGCCTTTTATGTTCCAAATTGAACCTTTTACATTTCAAATTGAACCTTTAGCAAATTATATGATTATTGGCCAATTAGGATTCAGCTTGGCTATTCCTTAACTGATTTTTATGCAATTTGACCTGTGCGTTGGAAATAGGTTTCTAAAATGATTTTTAGATGAAGTTCTGGAAAATGGCCAATTAGAACGGAACTTGGCTATTTCTTAACGGATTTTAGTGAAATTTGACATTGGCGATCGAAATGGGATTCTAAAATAATTTTTGGATACAATTTGGTTGAACTTGGTTTTTCCTTAACCGATTATAATGAAACTTTACATATGCGTTGGAAATGGGATTCTAGGAATATATTTAGATAAAGTTCTGAAATATGGTCAATAAGAATATAAATTAGCTATATTTCTAACCGATTATGATGAATTTTGACGTTTCCAACTAACAAAACGAAATGCAGCCCAACAATTATTTTTAGACGAGGTTGTGAGAAATGTGTCAATATGGGTTCTACAAAGTTGTCTGTTTAGTTTTATGTGAGTCATCCTGCTGTTGAGATTCCTTTGAGACAGCATAAACATACTATTTCAATTGCTTAAAAATCAATATTACCTCCGTAATAAAGTTTCGGTTAGAAACTTTTCTTGCCAATCCTTCGTTTTAAACTTTGGGTTATGTTTTCTGAGTATTTGCTGTTTGAGCGGTAAGTTTAGAAAAACATAGTGTGACATGCGATTAATGATAAATTAATGTTTTATGACAAATTAATTTATTATTGAAATTCAGTTTGTTTTATGTTAGTTAACAAATTTATAAATCAAAATTTTACATTTTTTTGGAATTTTTATCCAACATTTTATTACTGTATCGCATTTAATATACCGATTAATTTACAGATTTTTGGTTTGAAATAATTAACTAAACAGTTTATGGATATATTCAATGATCAATTAATGTTTTAAGATAAATTAATTTGTCACCCTCCATTAACCTGAAAATGGTGTTATCAAAAGAACGTGATGAAGGGGTTCAACGTTATCTCAGCGACCTCACAGCGGCCGAAGCAACGGATTACTCTCAGTGGAAAGCCACATGAAAGCTGAAACGACCAGCACTTTCATGTCCTCCGATTTGTCTTCCTGGCGGAAACTGGGCAAGAAGTGATACAGATAAAGCAAACATATTTGCTCAATATCGTAGCAAGGTATTTATACCCAACAAAAACCAAATCCAGAAGCTGAGGACATCCAGCCAATTAAATACAAGTGGCGCCAAGTAGGAAAGCAAATCAAGGAAAATATTGATCGAAAAAAAACAAAACACCAGGGCATGTTCTGATAAGCGGCAAAATACTCAAAAATCTTTTACGTGGTAAAGATGAAACAAAAGTAAACTCATATCGTCCAATTAGTTTACTATACCGACTCTACGCTATTCGAAAAAATGCTCCTGCAAAAAATTAACCAATTTTAGACAAGAAAAAAATTATTCCTGATCATCAATTATCTGCTTGATCGAAAGTTTTTGGTGAAATCAGCGCATCCACCAATTTATACGAAATCCTCGCTGGGGTCCCACAAGGCAGTGTGCTAGGTTCAGACCTACCAACATCAAAATACGTAAAAGTTTCAACCTTTGAGGATGATACAGCAATCATGTCTTCGCAATAAAACCCCACGATAGTATCAAGAAATCTACAAGATCATTTAGACGAAATAGAAAAATGGCAAACTAAATGGAGAACTAAGGTCAACGAACGTTAATCGGCGCACATTACATTCATACTCCGTAAACTTACCTGTAAATCTACACATCGAAACAGTAGCAGACACAATCAAGCAGTATAGCAAAAAGTACCGGTTGAAAGTAGAACAACATCCCAACGCTTTAGACAGGAAAATTTTAAAAAGGTCCAGATGAAACCGGCATCTTAAAAAAAGATCGTTTAGATCTAGCTATCTACCATAATTTAAAGAATTGTAATTACTAAGTGCAAGTTAATATTAAGAACTAACATAGTTTAAGTCTTAATCAAAAGTTTGTATTAGTTTTTAAGATTTGATTACATCTTGTGAGTTTCCTATATAGGAAAGATTCAAGAATAGAGCCTTAGGCAGTTAAAACAAAAAATTATTCAAGGACAAAATAATTCATAAATAACCCAATTATTGATCATCTTTTTCTAGTGGCGATCCTGGCGCCTTTTCCAGCAATTTAAATCCGAATAAGCGCAGCAATAGTCACTATGTCCCTTTACATTTGTATAGTCAATTTTGGAAATATGTTCGCCGAAATATTAAACTACCTTAACCGGTTTTTACTCAGCTAACCGGGTTTTAGGATAGATCAACATAATTTTTTCCGTTTTTTCAAAACTTCAAAACGTTTTATGGTATCTAGTGTGTATTTTCGAGGTGAGATAATTCTAAATTCTTGTAAGACTTCAAACATTCTTCAAATTTAAATGAAATTTTCTTAAAACTATTATTTTGGACTGTTTTTTAATTTATATATTAACCTATACAGTAAATTCCAAAATTAAACCTATTTTTCCCGTGGCGTACTGCAGCTATCGGGGGGTCACAGGTGGTGGATAGTGGACGACCTATCGATAGGTAGGTTAGCGGTGAATTAAATAAGCCGCCCCCAACCGCAGTCCAGCTGGTGGGAGAATCTCAGTGAACTGGGGAGTGGTTAACCTCAGTTCATTAAATTCTGAGTGCCTATGATGCCCAGCATGGAAAGGCGAACAGATGGCGCCAGAAAATCATCGACCAATAACCACGGCGGACTGGCCGTCACGTCCTCTCTGCACCTCCGGAGTCTCCGCGGGTGATGAGTGGGGGTACCCTATAAACGGGTGACCGGGCGGGGGCTCTCCATGTGAATAGGTGAATGGGGGAGAGAATGTGGGTGGAGGGAAGGGGGTGCAGGGAGGCCGAGGTGCTAGCGAGCCGAATGGGCTGGATTAAGGTGTTAAGCGATCCGTGCTGATGGTCAACTAGGCTGGGGCCCCATTTAACAAAGCCCAGTCGCTAACGGAGCCCTCTGGATACCTGGCGACCTCCAGTTGTAATTAGCCTTACCTGCGTATACGGATCTCTGCGCAGGCGGACCTTTATTTCTCCGATACCAATGGAAATCCAATGGAAAGATCGAACATAAAAACAAAGGGCACCGGCTCTCCTCAAAAGCCGGTATCAGCGGAGGGAAGTACCTCGAACCAGACGGGTGAGGCCTCTAAGGTTGCAAAGGTGGTTGACTCTAGGGCACAAGTCCCGGGAGTTAGCGGTACCAACGCAGCACAGGGGAGTGGGGCGAGAGACATTCCTCCGGCGAAAAGGCGATACAGGAATCGCCGCTCGGCATTCCGAATTCTCGAGAAGTGGGCTGCGACCCCCGAGGGGCAGCTTACGGAAGAGCAAAGAACATCAGTAGCTTGGGCAAGGAGCACTGTGGGCTGCGGAAGCTCGGAAAGGGACCATATGTCAAAAAGACAGCGGTCCCAGGACGAGGTGGAATTAGTCAACAGCAAGCGGGCCAAGTTGGTGACTGAAAAGAAGCCGAGCTCCAACTCAGGGACAAAGCTGTTCAGCGATGTCCTGAGGGAGCATGTGTTGATGCTAGCCGTCATTGACGAAAGTCAAGAAGATGGGAGCATCACGGCGGAAAAATGGAGGTTGGTGTATAATGCACTCAACCTCGTCTTTTTAAATGTCCTGGGTGAAAATCCGGGACCACCTCCATCCTGCAGAGATGCGGGATGGTATCAAGGGCGTGTGAAGATGATTGCATGCTCGGACTCTAGATCTGTGGATCTTTACAAAAAGGCTATAGCCAAAGTAGGGGAGGTAGGCGAAGGGGGGCTCGAAATTATCAATCATGGTAATAAATAAGGAGTCTCTTGCCCTCCTTCACAAAACGAAGGGAGTAATTGACTTCGGTTTCGGGTCAATTACTCTCAACGTTTATAAGAAGGATGGGGCGGAAGCGCGTACGGGAGGCCAACCGGAGGATGGTGGCAACCCGCCCAGGCCTGAAGGGGGTACCAGCAGCATGGGGGGAGAAGCTGAGGGTAGGGGGGAGAGTGAATCCGGCGACCTCGGTAGGGCAAGGACTCTCTCGAAGGATGAGGAGGGGCACATAAGCGAAGGAGCTGGTGTACCGATGGAGGAGGATGACGGCAGCCCGGCCAGACGGGGGGGCACTGACAAGTCCTCTACAGAGGGTATGAGGGGTGGCGAGACGGACGTATCCGGCGCATCCCCAAATACCGGGAATTAATATTCCTGTGGTAGCTGGAATTTATCATAAAGGTGGGTAGAGGTTAAATGGTTATGATTAAGATAACTCAAATTAACCTTCACCATTCTAAGGCTGCTTCGGCAGCTCTACTCCTCAGGCTGACTAGTTCGGGTGAGGATGTGATACTAATCCAAGAACCTTGGATTAACAATAACAGGATCTGTGGCCTCAGAACCAAAGGGTACAAAATTATATCCTCTAGTAAGTCTGGGAAGATCAGATCTTGTATTCATGGGAAAAATAATATTAATCTTTTCCTTCTCTCTCAATACAGCAATGGTGACACTACTGCAGTTAGCCTGGAAGTAGGCACTTGTAGATTCTGGCTAGTTTCAGCCTACATGGACCGGGAGAAGGAGGTTCCTCCGGATAACCTGGAGGAGTTGATCCGTAAAGCGGAACAATCA
Source organism: Tipula vernalis (assembly GCA_958295665.1). NCBI lineage: Eukaryota > Metazoa > Arthropoda > Insecta > Diptera > Tipulidae > Tipula > Tipula vernalis. Next base: position 1,389,155 of record OY282561.1, read on the forward strand.
AAGGTAGGTGTGGTACTGGGAGTTGTAGCTAATGCGCATCACACTATCTGGGGAAGCACGGACATTAATGAAAGAGGTGAGTCGCTTTTTGATTATTTGATGAGTACTAACCTTTGAGTGTGTAATATTGGGCGGGAACCCACATTTATTACTAGTAACAGGCAGGAGGTTCTAGACGTGACCCTTGCCTCAAATAATATTCTTCATATGGTTAAAAATTGGAGGGTGGATAAGGAACACTCCTTTTCTGATCATCGATATTTAACCTATAGCCTCGATATTCACCCTGCTATCCGGGAAGCCTTCAGGAACCCTAGAAGGACCAACTGGAGCAAATATGGGGAATTATTGGAGGAAATGTTACCGACGAGGGCTATGGAGCCCCCGACGACCGTTGGGGAGCTGGAGGACATAGTGGCTAGCGTTACTAGCGCATGCAACCGATCCTTTTGTGCTGCCTGCCCACTGGCTAAGCCTAAGGGTAGACAAAAACCGGTATCGTGGTCCAGGGAACTGGGAGCCTATCGGAAGGCTTGTAGGACAGCCTTTAATAGAGCCAAAAATACAAGAGAGGCTCAGGATTGGGACTCCTATAAGGAGAAACTCGGAATTTATAAGAAAGAATTAAGAAAGGCACAAAGGAGGTCTTGGAGAATCTTCTGTGATAAAATGGAAGGGGTATCCGAAACCTCCCGTCTTAGAAAGATTTTTTCCAAAAGTACATCTAGTCCCAGTTTTTTGATTAAACCGGACGGATCTTGGACAGCTTCTAGTGGAGAGTCTCTGGAGCTTCTCTTCGAGACACACTTCTCAGGGAGCTTTGTAGACCTGTTGGTGCGTAGCAATAATCAGGAGTCACTGTCAGTAACCACAGAGGATATCGTAACCAGAAAACGGATCCTATGGGCACTGAGGGGTTTTAAACCATTTAAATCGGCTGGTCCGGATCAAATTATACCAGCTGAACTTCAAAACAACTCAGTAATTATTCTTCCCTACCTGGAAGCTATATTCAAAGGGTGTTTGAAGCTGGGCTATATTCCTAGGTACTGGACGGAGGTCAATGTGGTGTTTATACCGAAAGCGGGGAAAAGTTCACATGTCTATCCTAAGGACCTAAGACCAATAACTCTATCATCCTTTCTTTTGAAAACCTTGGAAAGGCTGGTGGATGTATACATCAGAGATAAAATAGGTGCCACGAAGTGGGCATCGTCTCAGCATGCGTACACAAAGGGTAGATCTGTGGACACTGCTCTGCACGCCTTGGTGTGTACGATTGAGAAATCAATTAGTTCGAAGGAATTCTGTTTGGTGGCTTTCCTGGATATAGAAGGCGCCTTTAATAATGTGAAAGCGGAGGCAATCAAGGAGGGATTGTCATTTTTGGAGGTGGACGTTCCTCTGATAGGGTTAATCAATTATATGCTGGGAAGCAGGATTGTTAGCTCGAAGTTGGGGGACTCCACCATCAAGAGGCGAGTAACTAGGGGAACTCCGCAGGGGGGGGGGGGATGTTCTGTCCCCTCTTCTCTGGAACATAATGGTAAACGGGTTACTACTTGAATTGGAGAGAGAGGGTATTGAAGTTATCGCTTACGCAGATGACGTAGCTTTAGCTGTTACCGGGAATTTCCTGGGCACGATTGTAGACGTATTGCAGAATGCGCTTACCATCGTTACGAAATGGGCTGGCAAAGTGGACTTGGTATTAACCCATCCAAGACAGAGCTGGTACTCTTCACTAAGAAATACAAAATCCCGGTAGCTGTCCCTCCTACCTTAAATGGCACGAGACTTGCTTTTACGGACAGAGCTAGATATCTGGGCATTATCTTGGACAGTAAGCTTAGTTGGAAGCCCAACATGTTGGAGAGAATAAACAAAGCTACTATTGCTTTGTACTCCTGTAGGAACGCCATTGGTCATAGATGGGGTCTGAAGCCGGAGCTGGTACACTGGCTCTACACCGCTGTAGTGAGACCTGTACTCATGTACGGGGTGGGTGTTTGGTGGCCAGCTCTGGACAAGGTAACTTATAAAAGTAAGATTGAGAGAGTGCAAAGAACAGCTTGTATGCTTGTTAGCGGGCCACTGAGGTCGACACCGACAAGTGCCTTAGAGGTTATGTTGCACTTTCTTCCGGTCGACATTTTTGGCAAACAGATGGCGGCAAATACGGCTGTACGACTTGCAGCCGTCTCTCAGTGGAGGTGTCTTAGTATAGGACACTCTACTATTGTTAGATCGGTGAAGAATGAGCTGGCGAATCTTGACTACATTAAACCTACTCTACGCTTTGAGAAGCGATTTCGGACCTCCTTCCCTTCAAGGGAATCCTGGAGGGTTAGACCGTTATCGGAAACCAAAGCGTTGCAATTCGTCACAGATGGCTCCAAGCTAGACGGCAAAGTGGGAGCTGGAGTATTCTGTGACAAATTAAATGTAAACATTTCTATTCGTCTCCCTGATTACTGCAGCGTGTACCAAACTGAAGTCGTAGCGATTGAGGAGGTCATGACGTGGTTGAAGCATATTGTGTTATCCTCAGACGATATCACAATCTATGTGGACAATCAAGCGGCGATCCGGTCGTTAGAATCGGTGTCTTTGACGTCACGGGTGGCGTTGAGTTGTCACTCATCTCTAAATGAGATGGGTGAGCATTTCAATATCCAGGTAATCTGGGTCCCAGGTCACTCGGGCGTCATGGGGAACTGTAGGGCGGATGAACTTGCTAGGCATGGTACGACTCTCCAGCTGCAACCGGAAAGGGCAAATTTAGGGAGGCCTATCACAGCTCTGAGACAAGCACTTGGGAAGCAGGCGCTATCCTAAGCGGGGGAAAGGTGGTCTAACACCCTCATCTGTAGAGTTGCAAGACAAGTTTGATCAAATCTGGACTTGGGGCGCACCAGGGCATTACTATCCCTACGCAGACGTGAATTAAGAACGGTCGTAGGAATTCTCACGGAACACTGCCTTTTTGAAGAACATGCAAGAAGGCTGGGTCTGGAGGCAAATGACTTCTGCAGAAGCTGCTTGGACGAAGAGGAGGAAGAGACGTTGATCCACTTCCTTTGCTCGTGTCCAGCATTGGCTCTCAGAAGGCACAAAAACTTGGGTAAGTTCAGGATAGACTGTCTCTCGGATCTCGAAAACAGTAAAATGCGGGACATCTTATGCTACATAAGTAGCTCGAAATGGTTCCAATAGGGGTAATAGGGGAGATATTCTGTGGTATCACAATGGACCGTCACCGGTCTAAGTGTGCATAAGCAGCCACTCCAACCTAACCTAACCTAACCTATGTACTATATATATGTATATAAAAAAATAAATTTTATGTTTAAAAAAGGTTGTTGGGTGCGTCTCAATAGGGTAGGGATTGACCGTCTATAGCCGTCTCGTGGTCTATATTCCAACGCTGCAACTATGTAGAAACCATCAAATGTGTCTAGTATACCTCCACGTGGTAACACCCGGGCAACAATGTGATGCATGGGCTAAATACTAGAGGCGAGTGCAGGACACCCAGGTGGTACACCTGTTACTCAGGTAAATCCACCCTCTTCCGAGGTCGATCTCATGGATTCTGGAGGAGACCAGCCATTGCTATACTACAATTATTTTAACCAATTTCAAAACATGTTGGTGAATAAACAAGCTCAATTGAGTAAAACAGAAAAGGATAATTCACATCCCTTCCAGAGTAGTAAGAAAGTATCGTATTCTCCGATAAGAGGCGGTAGTCCCTCCATTGGGGCCAGCAGCCACAACACTCATTCTACAAAAGAAGAAAAGCTTCACAATGAATTGTGTAAAGCTAAAAATGCATTAGTTGCAGCCAACGGCTGTTTAAAGGTCAAAGTCGAAGGTCAAAGAAAAAAAAGAAAAGAAACGTAATAATACGCCCTCCCCATCTCAATTAAAGGATGACGTTCCAAATATTATCCAGAAACAACCAAAAAAAAATACCTTCACCACCACCAATAGTAATAGATGAAGTTAAACACTACGATTTACTGTATGGGAAAATAAAAACAATAACTACTACTGATAAGTTTAATGCAAAGGTGATGAATGGAAACACCATCAAAATAAACTTGGAAGATGGTGAAACTTACAGAAAAATGACAAACATGTTAAACGAGGAAAAATGTGCTTGGCACACGTGTGTAAAGCAGAAAAAATAATTGATAATCTGAAAGCAAAAGGATTTAAAGCAATTGAAGCATCAATTAAGCTAAGACGGAGAGGCAAATTACCTCTCAACATTTTTATGTTGACCTTCGATACTGATGAAGGTATCGAAAAAATTTATCAAATTAAGTAAATCATCGGGTGTAAGGTGGTTATTCAGCCCCTAAGAAACCACAATGTAAACAAAATCAAGCCTATGAACTTATATAAAAATATTGCAACAGGGAACCCAGGTGTGTCAAATGTTTAGGTAAACATTTTAACAAAAATTGTGTAAAAGCTCAAAATGTTCAACCTAAAGGTGTTCACTGCGGAGAAAACCGTCCGGCTTACTACAGAGGATGCAGCGTTGGACTTCTCATGTAACGATGAGTAACGGAAATCCAGGAAAAACTGCTCAAAATGACGATATAAGTCAAACACTTAAATTAATTTTAAGCAGACTAAATACATTTGATGAGCGATTACAGAAACTAGAGTACGGCACAAAGGGAGCCATCCCTAAACATAAAAATGGCCAATGATCTTAGAATGGACTGATGCAATATCAACAAGAATTGCAAGTAGTCCTGGACACAGAAAAAACCGATGTAGAGTAAACGAAATAAAAAAATTTAAGTATTTCACGTTTAGATACTTTATACTTTACTATTATAAGAATTGAACGAGTATAAAATAGAAAAAAATGCGTAATATAGCAAAAAACGAATACTAAAGCTTGGTTCGCGAGGTTGGTTAATTTATCATGGGTATTTTTTATCATCCTATGAAGTTAGCAAATGCAAATTACTATAATTCGTATAAAACTAAGCACAAAGAAGGTGTGAACAAAATGTAGAAGCAAAATTTTGATTTTAATAAATGCTCTACAATTTGCAAAACAATTTGCTTGAAATATAAAAATTCCAAATACTTTTCCCCATGACTGTATGTAGAATGAATGTATATTTAAATCAGCAAACAGAGTAACATGTCAGGGAACTTTCTATTTATCTTCATACATTTCGAATGTGATACTGATGACTAAATACTGTTGTTGTGATGTTATGCATTTTTTCAATTTTTGTTTTTCCTCTTCAAATTCAATATCAAAGAAACCAAAACAAATTATATTAGTGTTGGTTAAATTTTCAATTTTACGAGGTATGTCGATAGTCTTCAGGCTTTTTAATGAGACGTAAATTACAATAAAAAGTTAACAATTTTCAATCTGTTGTGCTATATTCTAAGAAAAAGTTACAACATTTTTTTGTTGTTGTTTTATTTCAGTAACAATTTAATTTCATTTTATTTGTAAACAAAACCATATTGATAACTTTGATTTTGTGTAATTTTTTCGTTTAATTATTAATTTTTTTATGATACTTCAATTGACATTCCTAGGTGGCAATGTCGTAGGATGGGTATACCTTTACATTCAACGTTAGTGTTTATACTGATTCGTACCGCTTTTCCAAATTTTACCTTTAATTTTCATTTTCTTTTTCAAATACCTCGTACATTTTTTAAACAAATAATGCCAAGTTTGCGTCTCAATAAGGCTATTGATATGGGTACCGTTATGTTTTATATTTATATAGTTGATCTTGAAATTATAGATGTCTTGCCCTGGGGGCCCTTCGAAGTATAAAATTCGTAATTGATTTAAATAAGAAATGAACGAATTCACAAATAACCCTCCCCCCCCCCCTCCCCCCCCCTTGGTTTGACGGTATTGGTTACTAAATGAAAATGGCAACTTGGCATTTTATTTTCTATTTATTTTCATACATTTCGATTGTAACGATTGTACTAAAATGTTTGTTGTTTTTTATGTACTGTATGTTTTCGTCTTCAAATTCAACAGTAAAAAGTAAACCAAAACAAATTATGTGTTACGTTTGGTTTCATTTTTAATTAACGACTTTGTCCTTTTAAAGTTTATATAGTTGATCAAGATGTCTTTGAGCTAACTATAAACAAAAGATAGAACTACACAGTCGAAAAAATTGCTTGAATAACCTGTAATAAAAGCTAAAACCATATTTACAGCAGAGCTTGCATTAAATTTTATTTTAATGCATGTGGTAATTATTTTAATGCAGGCTTGCTTTACAAATATAAGTAATCCATTGTCTACACTATGCAAATCCACTGATATTTTCTATCATGATATAAATTTTATCAATTTATGTGTGTCTATATTATACGCATTTTGACACTATTAGCAAATTATCAGGAGGCTATTTCACTTAATTTTATTAGTAAATTATTATGAAATGTCATAAAAAAGTTGCTTTGTTTTGCCATTTAAAATTGTTCTCTCAAGTTGAAAAAATTTCTTTTAATACCGAAATTACAGTGGGATTAATCGACTTGTACTTGTAGATAACCCATAAAAATTACAGATGGGTCAACATAAAAAATAGCGGACGAAATGACCGTAAATGTTGAAAACGTTAGGAAAAAAATAAGGAATCTTCGAAATGCACAAAATAAAAAATTAAAACCAAGTAAAAAAAAAAAAATCTGAAAGCGCTGTTTTTGACGATAAAAAAACTTGGTTTTTGTACGACGAAATGAAGTTTTTGGACGAGATGGTGGTTCTCCATATTGTACAATACAATTTTCTGAAAAATTTTCTTGGACAAATTATTTTTAACCTAACCACAACTGGCAAATGATAAAAAACAACTAATTTTTTCATAGCATTGAAACAATTTTTTTTGACATTTGAAGATATTGTGACGGTGACACCTAGTGTGTAATAGAATAAGTTAAATTAATAGCTCAATGTTTAACTGTACTAAAATGGAATTTTCCATAACAAAATTGTTCTAAATGTTTCTGCGCTATTCTAACTGGAAAAGTCATGAGCTTTCTAGAAGTTTGAGTTTGGTTTGTGTATATAAAAAGGCGAACGAAGTCGAATTGGATTAGTATTGTAGTATTTGGTAAGCGATAGTGTGAAGATTAAAAAGGAATTAAAAAGTGATTTAAAAAGTGTTTTAGTGGAAATAAAAATTATAAGTGTATAGTAAAATTTGAGAATAATTTAAATAAAAGTGATTTTGTGAATTTTTATTAATAAACTGTGTTGTAATAATTCTTGTGTTAACTAAATAAATTCGTTGGTGATAAATTAAATTGATTTTGTTTTATTCACAATCCAGTGATACGAACCTTGATTGACAAGGCAAAAACGTAACAATTGGTGACAGCGGTGGGATTGTGAATAATTAGATAAAGAAAATAGTTCTCGACGAATTAAAAGTTTCAGAATTAAAGAGGGAACTTTGAGAAACGGGGTTTGGCTACTGATGGTAGTAAAGCAGCTTTACAAGCACGACTATGTGGTGGTGCCATGGAGAAAGAAGGGTTAGACACGGATCAACATGATGTTGGAGAGAAAGTAACGGATGCGGCAACCGTAGAGCAGAAAGAAGGAGATAAACAACCGTTAGCCGAAACAACACAACCACCATCTGGAAGTTTCGATTTGTCGCAGTTAATCGCTGCTATGAACCAGATGATGGGACAAATGAGTGTAATGAGACAACAAAATGAACGACAGATGGAACAACAAAATCAGTCTAACCAAGAAATTAAATATGAAATGAAACAACAAATGGAGAAAATTGAGCAGTCAAAACTAAAAATGGAACAACAAAATGTGCGACAAATGGAGACTATAAACCAGTCAAACCAAGAAATGAAAAAAACAAGGAAAGGAAATTAAAGACCAAATTATAGACGGTCAAAAGAGAATGAACGAGAAACTTCTCGAATTATCTACTAACATACACGGCGAAGTGGAGAAGCCTTAAATGGAGATTCAGCAGGTTGACCAAAAATTAGAAACGAAAGTCCAACATATCAAAACGGAGATTCAACAGGTGGAACATAAATTACAAGCTGAATTTCAAACAGAGTTTGAACGCATCGAGAAAGAGCTAACTGATATCAAGGCAAGTGGAACAACGACGCAAGTGGTACAAACCGTCCAATCAATCAAGTTAAAGCCACCAACATTCGATGGAACAACATCTTTTGTCATTTTTTCAAATTTCAATTTGAGACGGCAGCCAATCAAAATCATTGGAACGACGAACATCGTGTCGCGGCATTAATAATGGCCCTCAAAGGAGAAGCAGCAGAAGCTTTACAAACCATCCCGGAACAAGAGCGCAACAGTTATCTCGAAATTATGAAGGCGCTGGATAGGAAGTACGGCAGTGACTATAAGCGGGAAATCTATCGCATGGAACTTAAAAGTCGCTACCAAAAGGGAGGAGAACCGCTGCAGGAATTTTCATCGGCAATCGAGCGATTAGTACATCTAGCACAAACCAGTACGTCGGCCGAGTGGAAATCGACACCAGCATAAACACAGAGCACCAAGATACCGAGACGGAAGCGGCAAAAATCAGATGTTGGGCATGTGATAAAATCGGACACATCTCTCGGGATTGCTGGAAAATAAGAAGAAAAAGTGGAAGATCACCATCTCCTATGCAGCGACGACCAAGCGGGGAGCAGACAGTGGCCAGTCGAGAAGGCCAAATGAAGAGTCAGCTTAAAGGGGCAGAGAAGCTGACTCCCACAACCGATTGCCCCATAACCTCCATCCGCGTTTTAATAGTAGCAAGGGGCGGTGACAGCTTAACAATCAAAGGCGACATTGATGGCACGGATTGCATCATCACTCTGGATATGGGAGCAAATCGCACGATTGTCCGTAAAGATCTGACCGATGGAGGTATACAACCAGCTAATGGCTTGAAGTTACAAATAGCAACTGGAGATAGTTTAATAATAAAAGGCAAAAATATTAGGTAGGTAATATTACCTTAGGGCTCTAAAAAGAATAACTATCCAATAAATTTTTGGTTTGAATTTCCCCAAAAAAATATTGTTTTACCTAAGAATCCTATAAGCCTACTGATTTTATACCAAAATGTATTTTTTGCTAGTTTGTCATCCACCTTTACTAGTTCTCTGAATTAATCATTAAATTAATGTGAGACAGTAGATTTAATAAGATACAGTGAAATTCACTTATAAAGCCCTCGGATGTTATGTTACTCGTATAGCTAAAATCCATATATTATTATACTTAGCGATAAATAATATGTAGATTAATTCAATGAAGTTCCTGGTTTCAAGCTTTCTCAAGCTTTATGGCACTTATGGTAATTATGTATTTAGATTAACAAATGTAGTTGATAGGACGAATGGCAGATGTAAGTAGAATGAATGCATATTTAAATCAGCAAACAGAGTAACATGTCAGGGAACTTTCTATTTATCTTCATACATTTCGAATGTGATGACTAAATACTGTTGTTGTGATGTTATGCATTTTTTCAATTTTTGTTTTTCCTCTTCAAATTCAATATCAAAGAAACCAAAACAAATTATATTAGTGTTGGTTAAGACGTAAATTACAATCAAAGTTAACATTTTTTAATCAGTTGTGCTATATTCTAAGAAAAAGTTACAACATTTTTTTTGTTGTTGTTTTATTTCAGTAACATTTCAATTTCATTTTATTTGTAAACAAAAACATATTGATAACTTTGATTTTGTGTAATTTTTTCGTTTAATTATTAATTTTTTTATGATACTTCAATTGTCATTCCTAGGTGGCAATATCGTAGGATGGGTATACTTTTACATTCAACGTTAGTGTTTATACTGATTCGTACCGCTTTTTCAAATTTTATCTTTAATTTTCATTTTCTTTTTCAAATACCTCGTACATTTTTTAAGCAAATAATGCCAAGTTTGCATCTCAATAAGGCTATTGATATGGGTACCGTTATGTTTTATATTTAGATAGTTGATCTTGAAATTATAGATGTCGTTAATAATGGAAATATCAACTATTATTCGATCACAGATACTATTATCCTGC